>JAJJWX010003622.1:0-35424 GCA_023529315.1 Papaver bracteatum
TATAATATTTGTCACGCGACAATATGACAGGTGATCGCTGTCGTATGCGTCAAAAATAATTTACACTTTCTTACTACTAAAAATATAAATATAGCAAGGGCAAGAAAGGATCGATCCCACAGAGAGGTCTTGGTTGTCAATATATTTTCGGTTTCCTAACAATAACACCGGGGGTTTTCTGATTTTTATGCAAGTAATAAAAGTAAAAGCAAATAAAGAAATAAGCAAATCAAAGTAGTGAGAATATTGGTTAAGGATTCATCCTCATTCACAAATATGTTTTCTTCACAATAATTAGAATTGATATTTAATCTCAACTTTTATCAAAAGCCCTAGAATACCTTGATCGCAAGAATATCCCGCTAATCTCCTTTTGTCATCAACAAACACATTAAAAGATGCGAGTATGAGTTATATCTAAGAGAACAACCTAACGTGTAAAAGCACTAATCAAGTTTAATTCCCTAGATGCATTAAAGTCTATGAAATCAGGCCAATCAAAGCAATCGAACGTGGAAAACGCACTAATTCAATTTAACAAAGGTTATGGTTCACATATGATTATAAGGATGCATCACTACAAGATATAACCATATTCATGCTACTTGCAATCAGGAATATATCACTTTTACGTATAACAAACCCTAATCTAACAATAGAGATGAAAACAAACTCAACCGATTCGCGACTCGATCAAACAAGCATTCAATTCATGTAACAATATAAACAGTGAATCATAAACGATAAAGTATGGAGACAAAACTAATTTATCATATCAAAAACCATATTATGTGAAATCCAATTATTCCATAACCAATAATAAACTTAAGTACTCATGTTAATGGAGTTCATAACAAGAAGAAAGAGAAACCCTAGCATGTTGCAAACCCTAGAAACAAAAGTAGAAGAAGATATGATAAAAGATATCTAGGTTTAGAGAAAAAGTTCTATTTATATGCCTCTCCCAAAAGGATACCCAAAAGTAGGTCAAGTCTTCTCAAAACCCGTCTCAAATTCGTCCACCAAGCCCATGTGTGAAAATAAGTCTCTGGAAAATTTGGGTCCAAAACTGGCCGCCGAAATTGCTGACATCATCGTCGGAATCCGGTCACCGAAAAACTTTCTCCGATCACTTGAACCATTGGAAGACGTCACCAGGCAAGTGCACACTCCCAGCAGCTCAACTCCATTTCTCTGCAATTCAAACATTCACAAAATACCACCTAAACCAATTTCTTGTTCTTGCGAAAACGCACCCAAAAGCGCGTCATGTATCTCATATATCTGGCCATCGATTCTTGCATCCGACTCGAACCCACTTCATGATTGACTGAAACATTAAGATCCATACTCTAAGCTCTGAAATCCGGCATTCCGGGCTAGTACCACCGGTGCACCATTTTCGCTGCGTTTTCGCACTGTTTCTGCAGAAACTCAAAAACTGCTTAGGCCTTCACTGACACTTTCTTCCATTCACAGTTATTCCCATTCAGTAAAGCAATTCAATGGCGGACCCATTATTTGTATCACTTAAACTCTCCAATCATTCTAAGCAATGCCATAGACTCGTGCCAGCAAACCACAATCTCCCTCTGCGCCAGTAGAACAACATTGTTCGTCACCTCCCTGAACTGCAACCTCATAACCACCAGTTCCTGCATTTCATTTCCATTACTGCGCAACACAGCAACAACTTAACCAACATCAACAGCTTTTTAATCCTGTAGCTCCCAGTTTCATCTCCTTTGCAAACTTCTAAATCTGAACCCAAGCTCGAGCTGGTCTCTACCTAACTGCCTTGACAACGGAAATCTCTTCTCGCCTGAAAAGAAACTCCAGAGCAGCATTACCTCCAGCTGCACTTCATAACCTTGGATGTAACATGCAATATCAGCTCAGCTCCAGCTAATGCTCGTCTACTTGTAGCTGCTAACCATTTTTGCCTTCCTTCTATTCACCTGCGAAGCGGCCTAACTCCTCTAGCTGCAATTTCTTCACTTTTGTCTGCTTCAGTTAGTCCACCGGTTGCATTCCCCGCAGCTACCGCTTATAATAATAACATCACCATCCTCGACCATTCTGCATCGACAAATTCATGCATGCAATGCCTCCTCAACTCCACTTCACACAGCACAAGAACCATCAGTAGCAAAAGCATTTCAACAGAGACCACCATCAAGTTCCAGCTCTGTCTTATTTACCAGCCACACAACTAATTTCAAGAAGAACATCTCGATCGCGCAAGCATCGCCAAACTAGTCCACCATCTTAGTTCCAATAAGAATCACCAGCTCAAGCTTCCATCAACAAGTAGCTTCATTCACAGCTCTGCAACACAAGCCATAAACTGACCACAGAGCCAGATGCACAACCCGACCGCCTCCATTGAACCACCAGACCCACATCATCACTCAACCCCAATTCCACTTCTTGTGCACAGCCAAACCAACTCCATTAGCTCCAACCCAAGTGCAGCAACACAATCAATGCATCATTCAATCAGAAACCAGGTCTTCAAAGTGCCAGCATTCTTCCCTGTAAAACTTCATCACCATTAAACCTATATAAGCACCATTAGCCATCTCTTCCAACCTCTTCATTCAAGCTTTTCTACAAGAACCTTGTGTGTATACTGCACACTGGTGAAGGTTATGTACTACTGGTACATTGGAAATTTCACAAACTCCTTCCCTGCAACAATCATCTCAACACAAACCATAAATTCAAATCATTGAAACTCAGAAACATCATTCAATCGCATCATTCAAAAGCAACAACTTGTCTTCACTGACTTTCTTCTACATGTACTACCCATTTTTAATGGCAGCAGCTAGGTTCTTCTTATGTTGGATCAAACCTGATGTGAATCTTCAATTCAATGCAAACCCATCTTCCTTGTAATCTCGGCCAGAAATCCCACTCTCCATTTCTGAAACTTGTTTCAAAATCAGATCGGTATCGTGAATCAATGGTGGCGATCTCCAATGTTCACTCCATTCTCAACATCAAACTTTTGCCCAATACCATGGTTGGCTGAATTTCTCACCTTAGAATCTCTCGGTTTTCTAGGCTGTTGCGCAGCTATTCTATTTTCTTCTCAATTTTTGGTTTAAGTGCAAATAATGAGGGAGAGAAATGTTTTCCCTGAAAGCTAGGGTTAGGTAATGAGTGAAGTTTTATATTGGCACCCCGCTGTGGTGGTTAATGGCTAACCAGACTTCTCGATTCATCGGCTCTAGGAGACCGATGACTTAATTTCATGCATAATTCCTCTTGCGCAACCTAGCATGCTCCAAATATCGCCTGTGAATTGACCTTGTTGCCTTTTTGCTCCAAATGGGTAGTTTCTTCTTCTTTTGCTCATAATGACTCCAAAACACCTATGAAACTCAAAAGCGAATATAAGATACATAATTCACACGAAAAGATAGCAAAGAAAGCATAAATACTAAATATAAAATTAGGTGTTTTAGACACCTATCAACAGGCCTAAATGTTCTTGTGATCATAAAGCCCCATGACATTGCCGTCTTTAAACACTTATCAGCTCCCTAATGGAGGGTGCCGCCCTTATATTCCCCCTGGTTGCCCCTTCAAGGAGGGCACATCGGCCATACAAGACTAGATCCTCCCATCCGGTCTTAACAACAACCAGTTGTTTTCGCAGCCTCTTGTCCTTTATGCCTATATGGCTTATAGTTACAAGAATGAACCCTAAGTGGTGTTTTCTTCGGGCCGAGTGCATCATAGCCAAGACTTGCCAAGAATGTCCAGGGTAGTTTCGTACGCCCCGAGCACTCTTGGCTCAACCGTGTACCTCGGTGCCTTGATCATACTCTGCACTCCTTAGGAGAGACCCTCGGTCGTCCAACCAGGATATAACCTTATATAATTGGAAATCCAAGGTACCTCTCCTGGATGGGTTTTCAATAACCCTAATCTCCATGACTCAGGTTCAAGCAGCGGTATAACCTTATCCCTGAGCCATGCAAAGAGGTACCCCCTTATATGACGCAGTTTAGGTCTTACATTTGCCTCTTACGAAATTTTATTCGTGAACTAGGGTGTACCCCATAAAGGTTCGTCCCGTTCTTATATTTCTCTTGCGAGTATTGGAACTCTGATGAAATTTCTTTTCTTTGATCTTCTCTTTATTTGCATTTCAACTCTTGTATGATTTTTCAATTTCATCTTTTTCATTCAAACGAAATATTCTTTTAAAACATTTTCTTCAACAAATCATTCATAAATTTCTTAAATTTCATAATTTTACCTTTCTACTTACTACTTTCTGCTTCTGCCCTTTTGTTGCGTTTTGTTATTTTCTCTCCATCTGCGAGGCGCTCGCCATCAATTGCCTTTAGTGTGTGTTGAATTTGCAATATCCCATCTTCTCGTTGTTCTATTGTATCAACCATTAATTTGTCACTTCTTTTCCTCTGCTTGATGTTATGCTTCCAATTTCTATTCCTCGCAGCTCTTTCTTCGCAAGATTCCATGTCAATTTCATAACACTTCCTTCCCTCAATCCAATCTCCCTTTATAACTCCAACACCGCTGGGATGTGGAAACTTAATGCACTGGTGATAAGTTGACGCTACACCTAAAATTCCATGTAACCATGGCCTACCAATTAAGGTGTTATATGGTGATTCTATGTCAACCACACAAAATTGAACTTTGGAAGATAGCCCCTTTAACGGAATCCGCATAGTAATTTCCCCTTTGGGTTTGTTGGAAGTGCCATTGAAACCATAGATCTTATAGGTTGACGGTATCAGATCCCCGTCTCTTCCACCCATAGTTTTGTAAGTATGATAAAATAAGATATCAACTGAACTTCCAGTATCTATTAGAACTATGTTAATGACCCAAGAATCTTCGGTTTCACCATCATCATTTTCCTCATCTTCTTCTATTTGTTTTGGATTTATTTCTAATCTTACCACCAATAGGTTGTTATGCATCTCGCCAAGCTCTGGTACTTCTTGTGTTGTGAAAGAGATAATTTGCTTTTGTCATTGTTCTAATGGCGAGACTCTCGCAATATTCATTATTTCTCTTCCATCCATGTATCTCGCGAAGACTCTACTTAGAACGTTGTCGTGGAAATCCTGAATAGTCTTGTATGAATGTATGATGGAATTACAGAACAAATTCTTCACCTTGGCTCCAACCTCTATCACAAATGTTTCTGCTCCTTTTACAGTATTCACTCTGCGAATATCTGGTGCCGGTGGTAACTGCTGAGATTACGGATGTCCTATTAGAAAATGATTTAACTTTCCCTAATCAATCATCCTCAAAATTATTCTTTTTACATTCCTGCAATCGTTTATTGAGTGACCATGAAAATGATGGTAAGGACAAAATTCTTGATTTCGATTATTTGGATGTAGCTCTTTTCCCATATTACAGGGTGATGGTATATTTTCCATCAAAATGATAGCCTCCCAAATTTTTTCTACACTAGCATTTAGAGGTGGCATCTTAATTTCTTCCAATATTATCTTCTGACTCCCTTGCCCTCTAAAATTATTTTGCCTCTGACCGCCATAAGTCTCTTGCGGCTGATCAAGTCTTTGAATTTTATTATTTCCACCGCGATTGTAATAATTCCTTTTCCTTCCATACTCCTCTTGATCTTGACTTCCCATGGCTACTAATTTCTACCGGTTATCAATCACCACTTTTTCTTGTTGTATCTGTGAGGTACTCGCCACATTATTAATCATTTTAGGAAGTATACTTCCGTTTGCCTCTATTGAGCTGGTGTTTGCGACTGGATATGATTTCATCTCATTTTGTTTCTCCTCTAAAGCAATGTATTATTCTTATAGTTCTCGCATCTCAGTCATTGTGATGGTATTTTTGACTCTGAAAACTTGAACATATAGTAGATTGGTTGCGAACATAGCATTAATGAAAGATAAAATGAGGTATCTCTCATCCACTCTACCATCCATTTCACTGCACATTGTTTTCCACCTTAATGTTATGTGCTTCAGACTATCGCCAACCCTTTGTTTTAACCCAAACACATCTTCAATTCCTGGACGCGCAGAATTTTTACTTATATATGCCCCCAAAAATGTGGTTTGTAGATGAGTATTCTTGGGTAAACCCTCAAAACATTTTAGCGCCTCACCAGTTAAGCTTGACGCGAAATATTTGCACAACACAGCATCATGATTTTCCCACTATAGCATACATCTCACATAATCTTTGATGTGTTGAATGGCACATGTAGATTCATCAAAAATACTAGTTAATGCTGGCAAGTTGCACTTTTGGGGTATTCCTCCTAATTGTATTGCTTGAGTGAATGGAGTTTTTGCAGCTTCTTCAATCGCCTCATCAAGTTGTATTCTGCCTCCTTCTCTTTTATCATTTAACATTCCCCTCATTTCTGCTAATTTTCTTAAAACTTGTTCATTCCCAACTGAATTTTGCTCCATTGGTCTTTTCAGTGCAGATTTCCTTTTCCTGCGTTCTTGCTTATCTTGTGTTGCGAGATTTTGATTTTTGTCTCCATTATTTTCTTTCTGTCTTTATCCGCTATCTTCTCTTACATTTCTTTCGCGAATACGCACACCATTATATCTCTCATTTTCTCTTCTGCGATTTTCTTCTGCTCTTCTTTGCACCCTATCGTATTCTTCGTTAATATAACCATTATTGTGGTTCTGTTCACGTCTTCTTTCTCGATTGTCATGATTATTCTGGCGAATTGCCTCTTGGAATTCTTGCTCTTCTACCTCAGCTCTCAATCTTTCCCTTTCGTAAGCTAAGAGTGCTTGTTCAGCATAATGTCTCTCGATTTTTCTTTCAATTATCTACTGATTTCTTAGAGTTTATTTTCCATGCAATATCCTCCTTCCTTCCTCTTGATCTTCTTCGCCATCTTGGTTATTTCGTGCCTGACGCTGTTTATTCTCCTGCCTTCTATTGTTTTGTTCATTTTGTTGAATTTCACCTTGTGGTATGTAACGATCTTCCCTTATTTTTCTCCTTTCGAGACATCCTCCATTTGGATCATGATTTTCTTCTTCAATATTTGTTATAGGTGATCTTCTTCTTATCTCACTTCTGATTGTTCTCGAACTTGATCTTGTTGTGCTTCTTGATCTTCTATTTTGTAACCTCATGTTTTCCATTCTCAATTCATGGTTTTGCCTTGCCAAATTTGCACGTTCTTCCGCCTCTAATCTCCTTTCCTCTTGTATTATTTGTCTTAAAACCTCTACTATTTCATTTTCATCATCTCCATGTATTAATCCTCCATTTACTTCTTGGTTTCTCCCCTCTCGTCTTTCATCTCTTAATTTTCGATTTTCTGGTTCTTCTATTGAATCTGATCGCCAAGTATGCACGCTTACTCTATCATAATCCACAGCTCTATCTTGCATTGGTGTTTGCTGATTTGGCTGTCGAACCTGATTTTATCCATCATCCATTGTTCTATTTCTTCTTGTTCTTATTCTTAAAGATTCTCCTATTTCATCTGTTTCTCCTCATGCAAGTCTTTTACTCCTCCTTACGGTTGTTGGTGTTTCTGATGTATTTTTTCTTCTTCTAGCCATTAATCTTAGTAAACTGTTGGATATTGCGTAAGATCTTTCACTAATTGTTCCAAATTCCTTCCAATCACAATGTTAATTTTAATCTTTTTCTTCAAATAATCATCAATTCATCCCTATTTCGGGCACCAAATTATAGTTGCAGGAAAACCTACACTACACCCCTTACCAGAATCCACAATTATCAACACATATTTGAAGATTAAGAATGACACTTTATTGATAAATTCTCAGAAATGTTATAAGAAATGGAAAAAATCAAGAATACAACCGCTCACAAGAATTTTCTATCTCCTCAAAACTCTCTCCTGGCTCCAAAATTGATCTCTCTCCTCTGAATCTATTGATTCTCTTTATATAGGGTAGTTACATAGTGGATGACAGCTAAGCTGTCCTTTATTTTCGGGTCTGACTCGCGATACTCTCGCAGTAGCTGTTAATGTTAATTCTCGCAGGTGTTTGTAATCCTCGCGGCATCATCACACTTTTCTCATGTTTCTGTTATCGTCATCCGCTACGTCATTCTTTCAATCATTCTGTGACACTCGCAGTGTGTTATTGAAGAGCTCGCAAAACTGTCGCTTTAAATCTCGCAGGAGTATTGTTGTGGCGATATTCTGATCCTACAACTGTAAGTGGTGTCGTATATTGTTGAGTGTAGCGATCTAGAATGAGATGAACAATGTCTTCTTTTTTATGAATCCAATTGTTTTGTGGGTCTTGTAATTGTTGTATATTGTTACAATCTATGTGAATGGTAGCTTTAGTGTGGAAGAAGGTTGTGTTGAGATCGCCTGATTGTAGCCACTGAATTCTAGATCTTTGTTTCTGGTATGTTGCATGGCATTATAGTAGCTCTACATGGTCTAATCTTAGTTGTTTTTCTTGAATCAGCCAATATTCCAGGTATGATCCCGTCTGGGTTGCACATTGATTTTGAGAGTGTTTTATCTTGGTTGTTGAGTTCTTGATCATAGTTTGTAGGTGGCCAAAAGTCATTTTGTTCCATTCTATGAGAGTTTGTAAGGTTGTTATGAGTTTGAGTTGGAGGTCGAGGGTAGGTTCACTATCTTGTTGTTGTTCCCAAGCCGATTCAAATAATTGTTTGAGTTGTGGATGAGAAAGCCATAGGCGCTCAAATTTGTAATTTTTTGTTCCCCGCCAGTCCATTGCTTTTTCTTGTAATAGTATTGGTGCGTGATCAGATGCTATTCTTGGAAGATGAGTAACTGCTGCATGCGGGTTTGCTGTTCTCCAATGTTGGGTTGCCATAGCTCTATCTAGTCTTTCTAGAATGTTATCTTGTCCCATTTGGTTGTTTGTTCAGGTGTATGGGTTTCCTCGGAATCCCAGACAATAAAACCCATCTGGTCCATCAGAGTGAGGAGAGGTTGAGCTTGAGCATAAGTTACTTTTCTTCCTCCTTTTTTTTCTGATTGATCTAGGATGTCATTGAAATCTCCTAGTAAAATCCAAGGTATGGATGGGTTGATGTTGTTAAATATTGTTGGAAATTCTTGCCAAAGAATTTTCCTTGTATCGGGATGCGGCGGGCCATAGATACCCGTGCAGAACCATGGTTGTTCAGGAGGTGGTGGAGTAACTTTTGTATGGATGTAGTTTTGAGAATGGAATACTATTTGGATATTTAGGTTGTCTTCCCACATTAAGCATAGTCCACCTCGTCTTCCAATTTTTGGCACGGTAAACCAATTATTGAATTGAAGGTTTTGTGATAGTCTTCTTATGTGTTGCTCGTTAGCTAAAGTTTCAGAGAGAAATAGTATGCTAGGTTTGTGTAGAGAAACCAATCCTTTTAAATGTTGAATAGATGATGGGAGGTTTATGCCTTGACAATTCCAATCTAGAATAGTCATTGTGAGGTTATGATTTAGGTTTAGGTGGTTTTTCTGGGCAGAGTGGGAAGATTAGGGAGGAAGGAGAAAAAGAATAATTACAACTTAGGGTGGGATTGGTTGTAGGTTTCTATTGATATTTACGCAGGTGGTTGTGGTAGACTAGCATAAAAAGAGGGGTTAGGTTGATGTAGATATGTTATTGAGGCGGGTCTAATTTAGATGAGACTGAAGAACAATTCAGGCTTTCATCTGAATAGTCGCTGGAGAATAAGAAGAATTACAACTACTAATAATAAAACTATTGGAAATTGTAAATATGCAGAGTCACAATTATATTGTGCTTTATAAAATAGCACTTACAAGAAATAATTTACAACCAAGCTACACTACAACGAAGACTAAGCGGTGTGCTTTATAAAATAACAGTTACAAACAATTATAATGAGACGGTGAGGGATGACCTAGATTATTGTGATCTAAATACTGGACTATTAAGAATGAAAATTTAGGCGGAAGCGCAGATGAAAAGACGGTTAACTACTACAGATTAAAATCAAAAGGAGCGACCAAAGTAGTTTGAGAGGACTTACCTGGGGGTTCTTCAGATCAGAGGAGCATGGGTGGGGGACTGAGGAATTCATTTCTTCAAATTTGGAACTGACAGCGGAGGCGCTAAGGAGGCCGGAGAAAACCAATTTTAACAAGAAAACAAATGCGAAGGAAAAAAATGGAGAATAATGAAATGAAAAACAGACACACAAGATGTTTAAATCCTCAGCAAACATAAATCCTAGAAAAGGAACACCACATACAAAATTTCATTATGATCCCGTAGTTTTCGTACCTTTGCCAATTTATATTGACAAAAAGGGGGAGAATTATTTGGTAGTTCACACTACATACATATGGTTTACGGATCATTATGTAAGGGGGAGTGGTTTTCATTGTGAGATGGAAGTATTGACTAAGGGGGGAATGATACATATCACCATAGTATTGTTTTCAAAGTCGTGATGCAATTGGACTTTGATGTTGTGTAATAATAATATGACATTGTATAACAATGATTGAGAACAACTGTTTTCTTATTGTTATGGCTACGGATCTTCAACAAAAATGATGCTGAGTTGAACACGTTCAGAATCGCTGGAGTACATAGAGAAGCGAAGAATTCAAGGAATGTTGAAGAGCCAGGAAATCAAGCATGATGGATGAGAAGCTACAAAGTTTATTTATTTTGTAATCCATATGTATTGATAGTTTTGTCACTAAAATTTACAAAGGGGGAGATTGTTAGAGCATTGCTCGGCCAAACTCGCAAGCAGTGCTATCTCAAACTTGTTTGTCAAGTTTAGTTGATCAAAACTATAGTCTTGATTTCTGGTCTACTTATAGCTATGTCTCAGATTAGGATATAATGTGTAGTCGAGCTTTAGACTTCACGGCGTTCATCGATTGAAGACGAAGATCTACTGAGGAGATCTTGGAGGAACTTCATTAACAATAGGTATGTGGATACTAAAACTCATCTATCACTCAAACGTATATTATATTATATCTCATAATGAGACTAAGTCGTATAGCTATATAAACTTTTAAATTATACACATTTGATATTTCGAGCTAAGTTTATCTTAGTTATCTATTTCTCGAAATATATGTTGGAAGTTTTTTTCTTTAACTATGTTCATCATATTCTTGACGAGTTTAGTTGGAAACAATTTATTGTTGGAAACTAAATATTAAGTCAAAAGATGATCATTTGAAAATTTCCTTGAAACAATTTACATGATTTGTGTGAGCCAATTGAAAAAGCGGGGGTCTTACAACCACACCCAATATTTAGATTAGCAATCTGTATGGACAAACTCCAATATAATTTTATGAGAATCAACTAGACAGTTAAACTCAATCAATAGAAAATTATATCAAAGAGTTTTTATATCTCTATCTCTCGATTTAAATCTTACTCAAGCAAACTGCGAGTCTCAATTTAAATACAAGAGAGATAAACTTGGATGGTACCAAAGACCAATATCCAAGTGTCAATCAATTTAAATCAACAACCAAAAGGTTGGATATTATAATTGATTGAACAACGCATAACCTGTATTATTTAAATTATATAAAAAATATAATGCGGAAAAGAAATAACAAAGACACCAGAATTTTGTTAAACGAGGAAACCGCAAATGCAGAAAAACCCTAGGACCTAGTCCAGATTAAACATACACTGTATTAAGCCGCTATAGACACTAGCCTACTCCAAACTAACTTAGGTCTGGACTGTAGTTGAACCCTAATAAATCTCACACTGATCCAAGGTACAATTATGCTCCTACGTCTCTGATCCCAGCAGGATACTACATACTTGATTCCCTTAGCTGATCTCACCCACAACTAAGAGTTGCTACGACCCAAAGTCGACTTTAATAAACAAATCTATATCATACAGAAAATTCTATGGTAATAGATAAATTCGTCACCCACGAATATACCTACGAGTTTTGTTCCGTCTTTTGATAAATCAAGGTGAACATGAACCAATTGATAAACCGGACTTATATTCCCGAAGAACATCTCAGTATTATCAATCACCTCTCAATAGTCTTAATCGACACGGCGAAAAAAGATATCGTGGAATCACAAACGATGAGACGAAGATGTTTGTGACTACTTTTTATCCTATCTATCGGAGATAGAAATCTCAAGCAAATTATTACAATTGAACCCGTACGATAGAAAAAGCAAGATTAGATCACACAACTATAAGAAAGTAGTATCGGTCTGGCTTCACAATCCCAATGAAGTCTTTAAGTCGTTAACTTGGTTTTGAAGAAGAAACCAAAGGTTAATGGAGAATCGACTCTAGCTTAGCATAACTATTATCACACAGAATGTGCGGGGATTAGGTTTCCCAGTTGCGAGATTTCTCCCTCATACAGTCTTTCAAATCAGGGTTTGCAATCAATGTTATCTTAGTAACAAAGCATTCAATATTCACCGTTAGATGAAAACCTGGTTAGATTCAAGCTAATATTTATCAACCATTAGATCGAAAACATAGATTGTTATACACACATGAAATGCACGTTTGTAGGCTTGTGTAACCGTACCCAAACTTGTACATTAGTTGGTTCATCAATAGTTAACCAAATGGTTAGCCATATGATAACTTTCATATCAACCATATTCTTCTTCACCATAACTAGTTCAAATGAACTAGTTAGAGAGTTGTTCAATTGCAAGGAAATCTCATGTACTACATAAGACACAATTGAAGAAAAAATGATTTGATTCACTCGAATCGGTTCATGAACTATATAGCCACAGTTTGTAATTGCATTCCTTAGTTTATAAAGATAAGTTCACAAATATATTTTTTAGACATAACCTACTCAAGTTCGCGGACAGGGTTCGCGGACTTAAGTTCCCGGATGGAGTCCACAAACTCCATCAGAAATTCTCGGGTCGAGAACTTCCGCCAGTTCGCGGACTAGGTTTGTGGACTGAGTTCGCGAAATTAGCTCACGCACTTCTCCGGTTCTCTTGATCAACAAATTTCGCAAACTTCGGTTCAAGGAATAAGGACTTATACATATATGTGTTTCCACAACAATTCTTATATCCTCCAATTGTAGTTGGAGATTATATCACAACTACACCCTCATAAGAATCCATTAAAATGATTCCTAAATCTAATTAATTTGATATGAAACTAAGAATTAAAGTACTAAAATTATAAAAAGAGACACAAAGATTTTTTACATGGTTCGATCATTGTGATCTACATCCATGGTTCTTCACTAGTGATTGTATGTAATTACATGATTTTACAATTGAGACTCCATTAATGAATATTTGGAGCTCTAGATTTTGGGGAAGAAGATGATAAAGAAAATAAATCTATCCTAATTTTTTTCTCTCTCCTCCTAAAATTATTCTCCCCTTATAAAAGACCTCCCCTACCTCTCATGCCTAAATGGCTATTTAAATGATCTTACATAAAAGATGACAGTTGTGTTCCCCCGCAATTTCGGATTTAAAATATGTCATGCGAGTCTTCGCAGCCTTGCTCCCAAGATATTATTAAGTTGCGTCGTTAACAATTCGCAAGTGAAGGTTGCTGCGATATTCTGCTCCTACACCAATGGTTATATAGTCTAAACTCTCATTTTAATCATCGAAACATTCTCAGAGGACGCTATATAGTTGTTATTCAGAAACCATTTTTCGTCAGAGCAATTTTCAGAGTGATTGAAACTTAACATGACTTTCGTCACTAGGTAAAGATGAACTTGGCTAAAGCGAAAGCTTTACCAACACATATTTCGAGAAATATATAGGCGAGGTAAACTCGGCTCGAAATACCAAATGTGTATAATCAAAGTCTATATAGCAAAACGACTTTTGTCTCAAGATAGGATATAAATATACTTTTGAGTGATAGATAAGTTCAAGTCTCCAAATACCTTTTAGTCGATGAAGATCCACCAGTTCCTTGAGTAGTCCTTCGTCTTGTATGATGATTTCCATGGAGTTCTTGAGCTCAACTACACTTTTTATCCTAGTCCGAGACCTTAGCTATTGTAGAATAGAAATCAAGACTTATAGTTAATTTGATCACTAACATCGACAAACATGCTTGAGATAGCAACACATGCGAGTTCGACCGAGCAATGCTCTAATAATCCCCCCCTTTGTCAATTTTAGTGACAAAACTATCAATACATATGGAATACAAAAAATATATAAATAAACTTTGTAGATCCTATTCCACGTGTCTAAGCTTCAACATTACTCGAAATCTTCGTCACTTCCAAGTACTCCAGTGATCCCAAAGGTTGAAAATCCGTAGCTATAACAATGAGAAATAAGAGTTCCCAATCATTGTTATACAATGTCCTAGTATCACTACATAACGTCAAAGTCCAATTGCATCACATATTTAACAATAATGTTATGGTGATATGTCCCCCCCCCCCCCCCTTAGTCAATACTCCATCTCACATGGAAACCACTCCCCCTTACATAATGATCCGAAAACCATATGTATTTGTAGTGTGAACTACATATTAATTCTCCCCCTTTTTGTCAATAAAATTGGCAAAGGTACAAGAACAGGATCCTAATGAAATTTTCAAACGAGATATTTCATGACCAAAGGTAAGCATATATCATTTTATTTAGATGCAATCATAAATCCGAAGCTAAATGCATTCATCAAGGAGTCTATAAAGATATAAGATGACCCCTATAATATTCCACAGCCACACTCTCGATAAAGATTTGGAAATTAAGGACAAGTTCAATTAAGAACTCCCCCCCCCCCCCCCCCATAATATGTCATACCAGAAAGAACAACAAGAGCGACCTTAATTTCTAAAGAAAATAAGGATTTCCTTGGATATAAAAATCACATACAAGTATGAATTTGAATCCAAAATATTCAACTAATTTAACCATAAGAGAACCCATGATTAACTTAATTGATCATGCTCAACACAAGTAAACTTATGGACACTTAATTAAAAATATTCAATTAGATTAATCACAAGAGAACCCATAATTAATCTAATTGAAATACACAACTAAACTAATCACAAACGTAATTAATTTAATTGGTCATGCTCGACACAAAGTATCTCATGGAACAACAACTATGCCAAAACAATGACTCAGTCGATAGAGCTCAACATAAGACACTTTATGGAACCTCACAGTAATACATAAAAAATGTATCAGGGAAGGTCAATTACTGTGGAATACACAAGGGTTCATTCTATTTTCCATCACCATTTGCACAATGACATTCAATAGACATAATCCTTGAAAACAAAAGATTTTAACCTATCTTCCTTCAAAAATTGACATAATAGGCTTAACTTTTGTATTTGTCAAAAGTCAATTCATTCTTTTATCAATAAATTCATATCAACTCATGAATGACTTTACTTTTGACAAGGTATGGGACAATCAAGTTCACTGACGCAAACACACATATCCCATAAAAATATTGCAATATATAAAACCATAAAGATTAATACTGTAATAATCATCTTCCAAATAGTTTTAGAATTTAAACAAATAAACCTGAAAACATGAAGATGAAAACGTTGCACATAGCTATGTGTAATCACAATAATGGCTATTCCAAACTCTAGTTATTCTTCTAAACAAAGACAAAAAAACCAAAATTCGCATATGAAGACTTACTAGTCGTTATAGATCTTTCTCAGAGCATCTACTGAGAATTCCTTCTCATTATTGAAAAACCCATTGATTATGGGATCGTTCAATTCCTTTAAATCTTCAGAAATATCAGTTAACTCACTAAGTTCTCTCCTTAGTTCACGCACGGTGATTGTTGTTTGAGATAACATTCGTTCATAGTGAATTAACTTCATTAAGGATGAAACAATTTGAGATTTTAAATTATTTCATTTGTTGATGAAATCTTTCACCAAGTGCCTGAAGTTATCATCAAGCTGATAAAAAGACAAGAACCAATTAGAGGAAGAACCTTCTTCATTATTTGTAGCCTTCACTTTTTTCATCCTCGAGAAATAAATCTCTTTACACAGATACACGTTAGCTGCTTCAACTGTATCCCTGATTGTGGCGCCTCTAGTTACAATAGCCATGAACTGTATCTTTTCAGTGAAAGAGGAAGTCTAAAAACGGCTTTAAATAGACTTATGAATATCAAAACCCTAGAAAAACGAGTCTTCTGAAGTTTAATGATCCATTATCTATATTGTTAGGAGAATATTTTCTTAACAGAAATAGATACAATACTTGAGCCACAAAGACGCAAAAACCCATTTTCTCAAGTTAAAGATGAGGATGCGAACGCCTTTGATATTAGATAGGTGAGGCAAACGCTCTCCTTGTTTATCACATAGTGATTTTTCAAGGTTTGTTGTGTAAACAGGTTTCTTACCTCTTCTGATTCTGAAAGCACTAGTTTTAGGAGAACCACATAGATTATCCAGATTCATCTTTTGCATGTTCTTCTGCAGTTTGGAAATTCTTTTGTTGTTCCTCTTGAATATCCAACACGTGCTTTGAACATGGTTTGCATTTCCACAAAACAAGAAAATCAAGGATTATTTGTCTTGTTGAGGTACCTTCTTCTTAACACAATTGCCAACTATTATTTTTTTCCTAATCAATAGAAGAAATGGGATTGACAATGTCTGCACACTTGCTTTTGTATCCTAAACCATTAGTATTTACAAAGGACTTCTGAAAAAATAGCATTGCTGAGATTTTGTCAGAGATTCCAGACAATCTTTGTAGATCATCCTTAAGATTATTAATCTCTTTCTCCTTTAGAGCAATGGTTCGGGTGAGTTTATCATTAAGTCTATCTCAAGATTTTTCACCTAGATTAATGATTCTAGTTTCTTCGATAAGGCTTTTAATTGAAGATTTTCTTGCTGGAGTACGTGGATGTTTATTCAAGAAATCGAAAATCTCTATGTCAGATTCATATTCTAAATCAGAACTGGAGTACGTGGATGTTTTTGCTGTAAGAGCTGAGAGTTCATCACTTCCATCTAATGTATTCAACCCGTTGACACGTAAAGGATTTTATTTCACAGAATCATTAGCAGCTAAGACAGACAGAGGATGTTTATAACGTCTAATGCTTCTTTTTTTAAATTCTTTGATCTTTTCTGTAATCAATGGTTTTTTGAACCAGACACCATCTAAACAACATTCATCAACCCAAGACAAGATAGATGAATCACTTGTATTGGAAACACCATTGAATGCAATACTTTGAACAAAATTTTGATTAGGAATTCTTACCTTTCCAAAAGATGCATTTTCGGAAGGGGTGTTGAGGTTATTTCCTCAATCGATAGTATACTTCTTAGAAACGCGTGTGTTGGCATCAAAAATAGTTTATAAGATATCTCGGACATCTTTAGACTTAGTGCAAGTAGACACATACTGCTGAAGGTCTGGGGTAATGGCATGTCTGATAGCATCTAAGCATTCAGAATTTTGCTTTGCAGCAAGGATTTCTTTTAGACTATTACTTCCAACATCCTTAGGTATAGATACATCGCCTTCTGTATTAATCGGAGGATCATAGCCATTAATAACATAAACCCATGTTCAAAAGTCACGAGCTTGAAGAAAAACGCGCATAACAATTTTCCACCAAGGGTAGCTTGAACCATCGAAGACTGGTGGTACGTCAATAGAGATAGCACTTCTGTCCATAGAGTCATATCACCACAAACACAGACTTGTAAGGTCTTGAACGTGTTTGCCTGCTCTGATACCAAATGAAAAATCGGGGGTCTAACAACCACACCAAAAATTTCGATTAGCAATCTGCATGGACAAACTCTAATATACTTTTATGAGAATCAACTAGATAGTTAGCTCAATCAATATAAAAGTATATCAAAGAGTTTTTATATCTCTATCTCTCGATTTAAAGCTTACTCAAGCAAACTGCGAGTCTCAATTTAAATTCAAGAGGGATAAACTTGGAATGTACCAAAGACCAATATCCAAGTGTCAATCAATTTAAATCAACAACAAAAAGGTGGGATATTCTAATTGATTGAACAATGCACAATATGTATTATTTCAATTATATAAAAAATATAATGCGGAAAAGAAATAATACAGAAACCAGAATTTTGTTAACAAGGAAACCGCAAATGCAGAAAAACCCCGGGACCTAGTCCAGATTAAACATACATTGTATTAAGCCGCTACAGACACTAACCTACTCCAAACTAACTTCGGTCTGGATTGTAATTGCACCCCAATCAATCTCACACTTATCCAAGGTACAGTTATGATCCTACATCTCTGATCCCAGCAGGATACTACATTACTACGTACTTGATTCCCTTAGCTGATCTCACCCACAACTAAGAGTTACTATGACCAAAAGTCGAAGACTTTAATAAACAAATCTGTATCATACAGAAAAGTCTACGGTAATAGATAAATCCGTCTCCCACGAATATACCCTACGAGTTTTGTTCCATATTTTGATAAATCAAGGTGAACAGGAACCAATTGATAAACCAGATTTATATTCCCGGAGAACAGCTCAGTATTATCAATCACCTCACAATAGTCTTAATCGATGCAGCGAAAAAAGATATTGATGGAATCACAAACAATGAGACGAAGATGTTTGTGATCACTTTTATATCTTGCCTATCCGAGATAGAAATCTCAAGCCAATTATTACAATTGTACTCGTACGATAGAAACAGAAAGATCAGATCACACAACTACAATAAAAGTAGTATCTGTATGGCTTTACAATCCCAATAAAGTGTTTAAGTCGTTAACCTGGTTTTAGAAGAAGAAAACCAAAGGTTAAAGGAGAATCGACTCTAGCTTAGCAAAATAGTATCACACAAAATATGTGGGGATTAGGTTTCTCAGTTGCTGGAGTTCTCCCTTGTATAGTCTTTCAAATCATGGTTTGCAATCAATATTAGCTTAGTAACAAAGTATTCAATATTCACCGTTAGATGAAAACCTGATTAGATTCAAGCTAATATTTATCAACCGTTAGATCGAAAACATATCTTGTTATACACACATGAAATGAACGTTTGTAGGCTTATGTAACCATACCCAAACTTGTACATTAGTTG
The DNA here is from genome assembly GCA_023529315.1 of Papaver bracteatum. Classification (NCBI taxonomy): domain Eukaryota; kingdom Viridiplantae; phylum Streptophyta; class Magnoliopsida; order Ranunculales; family Papaveraceae; genus Papaver; species Papaver bracteatum. The sequence continues at coordinate 19,087 of JAJJWX010003622.1, forward strand.
GTTCAACAATAGTTAACCAAATGGTTAGCCATATGATAACTTTCATATCAACTATATTCTTCTTCACCATAACTTGTTCAAATGACTCAAATGAGCTAGTTAGAGAGTTGTTCAATTGCAAGGAAATCTCATGTACTACACAAGACACAATTGAAGAAAAAATGATTCGATTCACTCGAATCGGTTCATGTACTATATGGCCACGGTTTATAATTGCATTCCTTAGTTTATAAAGATAAGTTCACAAATATTGTTTTTAGACATAACCTACTCAAGTTCGCGGATTTAATTTCCCGGATGGAGTTCACAAACTCCAGTAGAAATTCCCGGGTCGATAACTTCCGCCAGTTCGCGGACTTAGCTGACGCACTTCTCCGGTTCTCTTGATCAACAAAGTTCGCAAACTTCGGTTCAAGGAATAAGGACTTATACATATATGTGTTTCCACAATAATTCTTATATCCTACAATGGTTATATAGTCTAAACTCTCATTTCAATCATTGAAACATTCTCAGAGGACGTTATATAGTTGTTATTTACAAACCATTTTTCGTCAGAGAAATTTTGAAAGTGATTGAAACTTAACATGAATTTCGTCACTAGGTAAAGATGAACTTGGCTAAAGCGAAAACTTTACCAACACATATTTCGAGAAATAGATAGGCGAGGTAAACTCGGCTCGGAATACCAAATGTGTATAATCTAAGTCTATATAGAAAAACGACTTTTGTCTCAAGATAGGAGATAAATAGACTATTGAGTGATAGATAAGTTCAAGTCTCCACATACATTTTAGTCAATGAAGATCCACCAGTTCATTGAGTAGTCCTTCGTCTTGTATGATGATTGCCATGGAGTTCTTGAGCTCAACTACACTTTCTATCCTAGTCCGAGACCTTAGCTATAGTAGACGAGAAATAAAGACTTATAGTTTTGATCACTAACGTTGACAAACATGCTTGAGATAGCAACGCATGCGAGTTCGACCGAGACATTCTCTAACAATCTCCCGCTTTGTCAATTTTAGTGACAAAACTATCAATACGTATGGAATACAAAAAATATATAAATAAACTTTGTAGATCCTATTCCACATGTCTAATCTTCAACATTACTCGAAATTTTCGTTACTTCCAAGTACTCTAATGATCCTAAAGGTTGTAAGTTTAGCATCATCGTTGTTGATAATCCGTAGCTATAATAACGACAAAACAAGAGTTCTCAATCATTATTATACAATGTCATAGTATCATTACACAACGTCAAAGTCCAATTGCATCGCAACTTTAACAACAATACTATGGTGATATGTCACCCCTTAGTCAATAATCTATCTGACATGGAAACCACTCCCCCTTACATAGTGATCCTAAATTTATATGTATTTGTAATGTGAACTACATATTAATTCTCCCCCTTTTTGTCAATAGAATTGGCAAAGGTACAAGAACGGGATCCTAATGAAATTTCCAAACGAGACATTTCATGACCAAAGGTAAGCATATATCATCTTATTTAGATGCAATCATAAAGCCGAAGCTAAATGTATCCATCAAGGAGTCTATAAAGATACAAGATGACCCGTATAATATTTCACAGCCGCACTCCCCACAAAGATTTGGCAATTAAGCACAAGTTCAATTAAGAACTCTCCCCCATAATATGTCATCCCCGAAAGAACAACAAGAGCGAACTTAATTTCAAAAGAAATAAAGGATTTCTTTGGATATAACAAATCACATACAAGTATGAATTTGAATATGAAATATTCAATTAATTTAACCATAAGAGAACCCATGATTAACCTAATTCAAATAAACTTATGGAGACCTAAAAATATTCAATTAGATTAATCACAAGAGAATCCATAATTAATCTAATCGAAATACACACCTAAACTAATCACAAAAGTAATTAATTTAATTGGTCATGCTCGACACAAAGTATCTCATGGAACAACAACTATGCCAAAACAATGACTCAGTCGATAGAGCTCAACATAAGACACTTTATGGAACCTCACAATAATACATAAAAAATGGATCATGGAAGATTAATTACTGCGGAATACACAAGGATTCATTCTATTTTCCATCACCATTTGCACAATGACATTCAATAGACATAATCCTTGAAAACAAAAGATTTTAACCTATCTTCCAACAAAAACTAACATAATAGGCTGAACTTTTGTATTTGTCAAAAGTCAATTCATTCTTTTGTCAATATATTCATATCAACTCATGATTTACTTTACTTTTGACAAGGTATGGGACAATCAAGTTCACTGACGTAAGCACACATATCCCATAAAAATATTGCAATATATAAAACCATAAAGATTAATACTGTAATAATCATCTTCCAAACAGTTTTATACAAATAAACCTGAAAACGTGAAGATGAAAACGTTGGTGTAGATGGTGGATTTTCGATAAAGGCTAAAATCGTAAACCCATAATTATACGAACCTTTGATCCAGCAGTCAGACGTGAGTATTGAGAAAAGGATTTCTCATCGAATCCTCTGATTGAGAATACCTTCTCTCAGAGTACATGTAGATATGTAGTCTCACGGCCAGACAACAGCATATCTCATGAATACTGAACACTTCAGTAATTATTTCTATATAGTATCACAAGATGGACGGCTCCTAGACAGCTTGGTCTGCTAGTATAGAGCGATAACGTCTTCAGGATACAAACAACGAGTTTACCCTGACTATATAAAGGATATGAAGCTCCAGCAAGATCATATCGGAATAATTAATTATCCTAGACAGCTTGCTCTGCTAGTATAGAGCCATAAGTTAATTATTCCTAAATTCTTGGATTCATCCACATAATTTCCAAAAATATTCAAATATTTTCGCAGATATTTCATTACTGCAAACCATGGTTCTTCCCAGCAGAAATCCATGGGTTAGTAATAAATATTCAAAGCACGGGCATTGGAGCTTCCTTTGAGTAAGCCCTGTATCAAAAGGTGTAAGTGTATTCAACAACGATGCAACAATCACCGCACGAACGAGTATTTCAAAATACGACGAAACGATGAACCTATGCAAAATAGGGAAAAAATAATAAATAATCAAAATATTGACCAAGGCGCTGGGAGCATGGCCCACTGACTGTCCGACCGTGCCATGGCCAATCCCACGCCAGTTTTATATTTTATTACATTTTTTATTATTTTCCTTGATCTGATGAAAATCCTTTCATTTGAACAAATATCCTTCGTTTTGAGGAAACTCCTCAATTCCGTGATCAATGGCCAACAGGAAATAATATAAAATTAGGGAAAATATTATGGGGTCGTGATCATTGGCCAACCGGCCATGCCTTGATCCCGATCGGCCCCATGCCTTGTTATTCCTCATTATTTTATTATTATTTCCCTAGTTTTATGAAAATTCCTTCATCTCATGGCATTTTTCAAAAAATACATGAAAAATAATATAAAATTAGGGAAACCCGTGGGACCGGGCCCCAGCCGGCAGGCCATGCCCCAGGCGGTCTCACACGTCCCTTTATTTTATTATTATTATTTTTAGGATTTCCTTCATCTCGTGAAACTCCTTGATTTCATGATATTTCTCTCAAATTAGGAAAACTCCTTCAAATCATGGGAAAATATATAAAATATATAAAAATTAGGGAAACTCGTGGGACCGGGCCCAAGCCGGCCGACCATGCCCTGGCCGGTCCCACATGCCCATGTTTTATTATTTTAATATTATTTTATTCCTTGATCCAATGGAAACTCCTTCACTTCAAGGAAAACTCCTAAATTTCAACAAATTCCTTTATTTCATGATATTTTCATAAATTCATAAAAAATAAGGAAAAAACACCATGGGACCGTGGTCATTGGCCGGACGGCCATGACTTGGCCTCGGTGGTTCCATGCTTTATCATTCCTTTATTTCATAATTATTTTCCTTCATGTCATGAAGTTTTCCTAGTTTCAGCAAAACCCTAATTTTGTCATATTTTCTCAAATGGTCGCTCAAACGTGCACCGGAAAATATCAAAATTCTCAGGACTGAGACACGGATGTCTCAACAACAAAAGCATGTTACCTTGACCGACCAGGGTTGGATTTTTGGCTTGCAATGAGCCAGTCCCACATATTTTCATGATTTGACCTAATTTGCGCAATTGCACGTATTGGGTCAAAAAACTCTTCGAATAATTTCAGAATTTGACGGAGTGATCGTCATTCGATCCCATGACCACCCAGGGACAGTTTCATGACCCCTTGGTTGGTCCCTTACCTCTTCATAATTAATTAGGTTTCATCACCTAAGGCTCAGACGAGCATTTTTCGAATAAATGATTAAACCAGCATTTGATCATTCTTTCATCAACAAATCACCAACTCTTCAAGAGACCTTGGTATTTGCTCACATGAGCATATGGGAGTTTCATGGTCGACCCACGGTCCCATGAAGCCAATTCTCCTTCATTCCATGGTTAATTCCAAAATAAACCATCACTCGGTCATCAATTGATCAAATTAGGATTTCTAAGTCCAAGGATCATAATTCCAGATTCAAACACTAACAATTTTATGACGATCTCATGATCAGTATTCTTATTAATTATTCTCGGTTCAACTACCAGTATTTTAATTAATATTTTATTTTGGTCACGCTACCAATAATTCGTCAGATGAGCAACACTTGCTCAGACGAGCAATATTTGCACAAACCAAGGAAGGAATATTGATTCAACTATTAATATAAAAAATTCATCTAATGAGCAACACTTGCTCACCTCAACATGAGAATTACATCACTATCTCAGCAAACACGTTCAATTCATGAGTTTCAGAACATTTTACAAAATCATGTTAAACTCAGTAAATACATGGACACATCGTCCCATGAAATCATGAAGTCAAAAACTGACTAAACTAACCACGAGATGTCAATCGTGTCACTTTGGGGGATATCAACTAGGGTTTTGGTCTGGAGGTCTACGGCACGTGTGTTTAAACACACGATGGAATGTGAGAAAGTCGTGCAATCAGTTGAAGGAGTTAACACAGTAGTGGATGGAAAATCAACAAGTCTTTGCACGATGAGCAACTGGTTTCAAACACGATTTCCACTTCCCCACTCTTTGATTCCATAAACTGTCACACTTCATGGGATCATGGTGTTTACAATTCCAGTAATATAAATAAGTCTCTGAATCATGATTGAAACAACAAGAAAAAAAACAACGAGAACAACAGAAACAATGATTTCACGTCTCATAGACAATACGAGATCAACGACTCATCAATTGAGCAATTACTCTCAACTAAGCAATTTCAATCATTCAGAACTTATCTTATTCAGAATTCACAACACACCTACAATATTTGATTACCATTGATTTCACACATTTTTTAGCTTCCCTCCTACAGATCAACTCATCCTCTCTTGTGACCGAATTTACTCTGGAATGGCCATTGTCTTGGTTTAGGCCGGAGTACTATAGATTGATCTCTCGAATTCAAAGCACCCCCTTTGCAGCGGTGCATATGTGTGAGGTTGAAAATTTCGCTCGGTTCAAGGAGTCTCCTCTGCACGGTCGTCTCCTCAATTCCTTAAAAACCAGCAAATCGTTTTTCCCCATCTACATATTGGCGACCATAGTGGAAGATCATTCTCTCGGTTACAATACCTCAAATTTTCATAGGATGGTTGGTCTTAGGGCTAATTAAACTATTCCAAACCCAATCCAGAATCTTTCCAACGACGATATTCCTCCTTCTAATGCTACGTCTGACAACACGAAAGACAGTGAACCCCAACTCTAACTGAGTTGGCACGAGTCTTAGAGATCCACACCAGGAACATGAAACTGATGAAAGATAAAATGAATCAAATACTCGATTTTCTCATCAAACTGACATCCGAGTTAGGAAGAATCTCCGCTCCAGAAGTCCTAGCACCGGGGACTGACTCGCCACACGGTGACTCTCAAAGCAACATTTTCACTACTTATGAGAAGTCGGTGGACCAGGAGATTACACAGTTAGTTGAAAACTTGTGTGAACTCTTACACTTTTCCAGGAAACAGCTAACAGACACGTTCGTTGTGCTCAACCAGATATCATATGAGGTACAATTAACTTCCTTATCTCCAACAGAAGAAACGTCCATGATGTCTGAGCATTCGATCCACAACATCACATTTGGAGAAGAGGACCGTATGGCAGATGAAGGACATAACCGATCCTTGTACGTAACCGGTTTTATTAAGGACTCCAAATTCAAGAGAGATCTCGTTAATACAGACGCTTCTACAAATATTGTCACTATGAAAACTCTCAAGGCAGCCAAGTTCCCACAAAACAAGATCGTTCGTCATCCCATCTTGATGACAGGTTTTGAGGGAAGCCAGATCCATACATATGGATATGCGTACATAGATCTGAAGGTGGGGTATATTCAATCAAAATCCAAATTCCACGTGATCGTACAAGAACCTGACTATCACATGATACTCGGACGACCGTGGCTCCATGGCAACAAGGTGGTTCCTTCAACATACTATCAATGCATGAAAGCTCTAATCAATAACAAAATTGTTCGTATTGTGGCTTCATCATCTCCTTAAGCCCCGGTCTATGACGCTGAATTCCTTGAATCTCAGAAGAACTTCCCCAGACCTCCAAGCAAGATTTATAATACTCCACTCCCGAGCTGGGAGTTCATCGAAAAGGTTGCAGACAAACCGACATCTTCAGGTATCAAGGAAGCAAAGTCATCTGCTACACCAATTTCGCCGCAAGGATCAGATTTCGACTCGGGGATCTAATTTCATCACCAGCCACGATGCGGAAGGGAGAATCATTTACCGATGCAAAGATTATAAATTAGCAGGAAAGAACGACGAAGAGTCTCCCCGCCCCAAATAATCATGTCAGTGTGAATCATCACTCGAAGAAGAGGTTGAGGATGCTCCTTGATAATTACAAGATGACACTGACTCCACTACTGATGATCTAGAAATGATAAACATCGAAACAGAGGATGATCCAAGGATAATTCTAATCATCTCAATACTGTCACTGGAGGAATGGACATAATTAATAGCACTACTGAAAGAATATCAAGATGTCTTCGCTTGGACGTACGAATAAATTCCTGGTCTAGATGATAAATTGGTTACTCACCATCTGCACATCACACCTGGCTCCAAAGCTGTCAAACAACTGCCTAGGCAGTTCAGACATGAAGTCGAAGAGCAAATCAAGTTCTATATTCAGAAACTATTAGTAGTAGGGTTCATCAAACCTATTCAACACCCCACATGGCTGGCGAATGTTGTCCCTGCCAAAAAGAAAAATGGTCAGATCAGATGTTGTGTTGATTTCAGGAATCTCAACAAATGTTGTCTGAAAGATAACTTTCCTCTACCCAACATGGATATGCTCGTAGATGCAACTAGCGGTCATGGTATGTTCTCATTCATGGATGGCTACAATGGATACAACCAGATCAAAATGTATGAACATGATGCCAACAAAACCGCATTTCGTACTCCTATTGGGAATTTACACTACACTGTGATGCCCTTAGGATTAAAGAATACCGGTGCTACCTATCAACGAGCCATGACTTCCATATTCCACGACATGATGCACAAGAAAGTGGAGGACTATGTTGATGACGTAGTAGTGAAGTCAAAGACTCGAGCATCTCACTTTCAAGTTCTAATCCAAGTCTTTGAAAGATATCGAGAATACAAACTAAAGATGAACCCTCTGAAGTGTGCTTTTGGTGTCTCTTCCGGAAAGTTTTTAGGATTCCTGGTCACGGCAGAAGGAATCAATGTCGATCCAGACAAGACGAAAGCTATCACCACCATACCTCCTCCACGCACTGTGAAAGAACTCCGAAGTTTCATGGGCAAGGTAAATTATATTCGACGCTTCATTCCTGGGTTAGCTCAACTCATTTCTTAGTTAACCCCTCTACTAAAGAAAGGATCAAGCTTTACATGGACAATCGTTCAACAAGAAGCATTCCAGAAAATACAGCAGATACTATTATCACCTGATGTCATGAAATCTCCAGTGCAAGGATGTACACTGATACTGTATACGGCCTCTAGTGATGTTGCTATCGGAGCATTCCTTGCTCAAGAAGATGATGAAGGCATCAAACAACCGATCTATTACTTCAGTCGAACAATGATAGATGCGCAACTCCGATACCCAAAGGCTGAGAGAGCATGCCTGGCATTAGTACATGCAATTCAGAAATTCAGACATTACTTACTATCTAACAGAGTCGTGCTCATTTCAAAGGATGACCCTATAAAGTTTCTACTGTCAAAACCAGCCTTGATAGGAAGACCAGCAAAGTGGCTACTCCAGATGTCAGAATTTGACATAGCATGTACACCACCCAAAGCAATCGAAGGCCAAGCGGTGGCTGATTTACTCGTTGCTTTTCCAGGAGACGATGTAACAATGTTACATGAAGACGTACCTGGTGAATTTCCAGATGTCTTAATCATCAAAGAAGATACATGGTTTCTATACTTTGACGGTTCTGCCATCCCAAGCAACAAAACTAGAGGGGTAGGCGTAGTGCTATTCTCTCCATCTGGCGAGGTTTTCTCACATTCATTTAAGCTGGATTTTCATTGCACCAACAATTCAGCGGAATATGAAGCTTTCTTGCTGGGATTGTCTCTGGCCAAGCAAGCAGGAGCAACGCACCTCGAGATAAGGGGAGATTCGAAGCTACTAGTCAATCAAATGAATGGGACATACTCCCTTAAAGAAATCACACTTGCTCCATTCAGAACTAAAGCTCAACGGCTGTTAACTTACTTCGCTGATGCAATGATTGTCCATACTGGACGAACCAACAATAGGCATGCCGACTAACTGGAAACTCTTGCTTCTAAGATGCAATTTGAAGGAGCATAGAAAACAATCACTATACAAAGGCGAACGGTTTCGTTCACATGGCTTGCTCAAACCGAAGACGTTCAAACAGACGATTGGAGGGCACCTATCATTCATAAACTGAGCAGTTCTCTTTCAGAAGGGAAAATCAGTCTTAAAGAACTAAAGAATTATTTCTTACTTCATGGAGCATTATACTATCAGAACTCTGATTGGTCTTTAGTACGGTGCCTTGGAAATGACGAAGCGGACAAACAACTCAAGCGCGTACATGAAGAAACATGCGGAAAAACACTGGTGATAACACTTTACAGAAAGCTTTAAAGAATGGGATACTATTGGCCTTCCATGGAGGCTCAATTAAGAATGCTGCAGAAGTCATGTCCCAATTGTCAGACGCCTCCTCATCACTTAGAAGCTTTGACATCCCATCACACTGGGGACTGGAGGGAACCCTACATCAAATATCTTCGGGATAATGAATTGCCTTCAGAAAAGAAAAAAACAATCAAACTCATTCATAGATCTAAGATATTTATCTTTCTTGATGGAATCTTATACCGCAAAATCTTTGGTGGAAACTTGCCGAGGTGCTTAGATGCGCATGAAATCCCAATGATTTTAAAGGAAATGCATGACGGAGAACATCAAGGGAAAAGGAAATTATTTCTCCAGATTCATGAGAAATATTATTGGCCGACCATGGAAGACGATGCAGCTGCACACGTTCAAAGGTGTCATCAATGCCAAGTCCATGGTAACCTCATTCACACTCCCTGTCTTTCATTGAATTCTGTGAATAGTCTGTGGCCTTTCTATAGCTGGGGAATGGATATCATCGGGAAAATCAATCCAACATCTTTGAAGCAGCATGAATACATCATCACTGCAACTGAGTATTTTACCAAATGGGTTGGAGCTATTCCTCTTCGAAGCACCACTGGAGTCACGATTGCAGCCTTCATCAAAGAATATATAACATGCAGATTCGGTGTTCCAAAACATATTATCACTGATAATGGAACTCCTTTTGCCAACAAGCACGTGACATAATTGCTCGAGGAATACGGCATCAAACAAATTTTCTCCACACCGTACTATCCTCAAGGAAACGGGCAAGCAGAGAGCCCCAACAAAACTTTGGTATGGATTCTCAGCCGAACAGTTCATGATAATCCTCGAACCTGGCATGAACAGTTGCATATGGCTTTGTGGGATTATCGAACCGCGCCAAGAAGCTCAATCGTAATTTCTCCATATTCTCTCGTCTATGGAGCTGATGCCAGTGGAAATCAAAATTCCTTCAGCACGGATTGCAACATCCAGTGGTGTATAATGGGATGAAGCCGAAGTGTCCAACTTGAGAATTGCTGAACTAGATATGCTTGATTCAAAGCGGGCTAAAGTGGAGAAATATGTAGAAGCCTACAAGCAAAGAATCTCCAAGGCCTATAACAAAATGGTAAGACCTCAAACATTTCAAGTAGGGTATATGGTATTAAAGACAGCAAAGCACATTCAACAAGACATGTCTGCTCACAAGTTCTCCCCGAAATGGGAAGGACCATATGTAGTCATCAAGGCAGTATCCAGCGGATACTACAAAATCTTAAAGGTTGATGGAGGAGTGGAAGGAAATATAATCAACGTCAAATGGCTCAAAGCATATTACGCCTGATCCATAGAAAACGATTACCTTTTCATCATTTCATCATTGCAAACATTTTCAAAAATGTAATTTTGGTTCCTCCAAAGAGAATTCAAATTCTCCTTTGTTCATTAAACATTTCATAAATGAGTAAAATTCATTCTACCATGATCAATTATTCCACCAGAAATTTAAACCAATTCAAAAACAACAATCATAAATGCTCACTCAGAGTAAACCATCCAGCAACGGATAATCCCTATAAGAAATTTTGTCAAGTTTCTTATGAAAGATCCTAGTCTTTACCTTCAAATCCTCAACTGCCTTTTCAACCCTGGCATATTCCAGAGCCAGTATCTTCTCCTCCTCCAATAAAGCAGTGGTTACAGAAATTGCATCAGCATCCTCCACCGCCTTATGAATCTTGATTATCTCAAGTCAACGACGAAGACAGCTCACATTGATTCGCAATATCTCGTAGTTTGAGATCATCTCATCCCATTCATGCATCTCATGGTTTTTGACATCTCGCAAGCGCATCTGGTTAATTTCCTCAATAATTGGAAACAACCCAGCTACTGTGGTTAAGAGAGTTGGAAGAAAGCCTTTCCATACCTATGTAGTGGAAATGTGGCCATACTTCTTCCAGATCTTAGTATACAGAAGCGCATGACATTTGGGAACGACGAACCCGCCAACCACTTCATTGTCCGGGAAAGTATTAGTCAAAGGGGCTTCAAATGGGATTACAGCTGTGGGATATTCACGAGCATGAATATTGTCTCTTATCCCAATGTATTCTGTAGAATCTTCACCGACCTGGTCGTTGCTATATTCAACCTCGACAGTCACAGAATTTCCGCTCCTTCTTCGTCTGGCATCGACGACGATGCGAACATTTGCCTGACAAAATAAAGGAGTATTTAATTTCGATGGAACAGAGTGGAATCTTAAGAGTTATAAGATTACTTACAGATGATCCAGCCTCAGCACGAGATGACCTTCTTTTCTGACAGGAGCTCTAACAGTTCGCTTGGGTCGAGAAGAAGCATTCACCTGATGATCATGTAATAAATCGTTTGCTTATGATCAATTATCTTGATCAGACAAAGATGAAAAGAGATACAACTTACTGAAGTGGACGCTGCTATTTCACGCTTCGACTGAGTATCATCTTGAGAAGAAATACTATTGCTTGACATGGCGGCAACAAGGTATGATCAAGAAGTCTATGCACGATGAAACTAACTCAGGAATGGAAGAAATATTTGCGCATACGTTAGACTCAAAGTCTTGAAGATATATGTTAGAAACAGTGGAGATTTATCTTCCGTGAATGGTCAATTCAGTTGCGGGTTTTACTGAAACCCTAAGATACCAGCAAGTGCAACACTGAAGATGCGGAGGAAAAATCAATCGGGGACTGACGGAAACTGCATACGGTCAAGGTTACACGGATTCATGTGTAACACGTGTTCTCTCAACTCATGCAACATGTATCTCAGTACTATATGCAAATGGAAATCACTGAGGAAAATCGAAGGACATGGTGAATTATGGGGCGCGAACATTGGTTCGTTTTATTCAATTCAGGAAGAATCGACATTAATAAAATGGTTTTCTCATTCAAAGAAAATTCCAGATCAGAAGGAAACCTATTTAAATCATCAAAGAAATATCTACTACGAAGCCTAAAGAACATTCAAATGTTTTAAAAGGGAAAAGAAGACGGAAATAAAGCTACTCGACAGACTCATCTGAATCATCAGATTCGTCATCACTGTCCTTCTTGTCATCCGAGTTGTCATCACTATCTTCCTCATCATCAGCATCAGTGTCGATGGGTTTCGGATAAGCTTCGGGATCATCATCTGAGTCCGTCTTCTGCTTCAATTTCGGCTTCAATTTGTTTCATGGTCCTTTGGAACTTTCTTTCATTTCGATCAGGCCTAATCTTACTCTCTGGTATCTCTCATACATATTCTTCAGAAGCATCAGCATCAGAGTCAGAAGGCCTCCCATCCAAGAACTGACGCTTCTCCTCAACCCTTTGTATCTTGCGTCGGATTCGATCCTTTTCACGCTGACGAGCCTCCTTTTCATCATCCTCGGCTTTTCTTTTCCTGAGCTCAGCAAAAGTGACCCTTCGTTAATTCAAGGCTACGCTAGGCTTCGCTCCTTCATCTCGAGCATCTCTAGCCATTGGTTTCGCTACAAGAGATTTGGAATCCTCATCAGAAGATCTAGAAGAAGAGGAAGACCAATAATCGTAATCATTGTTGTCGGAAATTTTCTGGACTCAAAAGCACAAAAGATTACCAACATGCAAATAGATCCTTTGAAAAAAATAGTAATTCTTAACTCTTACCTTTTACGCTTCCACTAACAGTAGTGATAGTAATGCTAGAGTTAACACCTCAAAATCGTTCGTTTCTTCGAAACCTACAAAAGACGAACAAAACTCAGATTTTTCATAAAATCATGAATATTTCTACTGTGTGAACATTCACCATGGAATTACGAAAACTAAAACATTATTTCATCATAAATAATTGATTAATATTGCACAAAACTCAAGTTTTGATTTTTAAGAGAATACAATATATATTTGCATACATATATCACGTAAATAAAAATATATATGTATCTTAATGTGAGCAAGACTCGCGTTTGTGGACACTCCAAGGTTTCAAAAAAAAATCCATGAATAGACCATGGTTTTATTAAAAAAAAAAAACCTTTTCCTTCGTATCATCATACGTCTTTGAAACGAAGGTTTATTTCAATTTTGTGAGACCTCACACATTATAAGATAAAGTTTTGATTCACATGAAAGCTCATAAACAAAATTTTATCACTGGACACAAGTTCATGTATAGAAAAAAAAAAAAACTTCTTCTTCATATCATTATCATTCTTTAAAACGAAAGTTTATTTTGGTTTCGTGAAAATTCACCTTTTCATGATAAAACTTTGGTTCACATGAAAGATCATAAACATCGTTTTATCACTGGACCTAAATATTCATATATAAAGAGAAATCTCACCTAAATCAGGGATTATTATTAGTTTTCAAAAACTAACGATCAAACGAACATACGTTTTCAAGAAACAAGGGTTTTTCAATAAAATCCTACTCACATGCATAAAAATATGGTTTCAACATGATCACTTCATGAAACTCATGTGAACATCAGCAAACATAAAAAATAATAATTTTGAACGTACCTGGTCGGCGTCGGCCGGAAGTTGGCCGGCCGGTGATGTTCCGGCGATTTTTCTCCTACTGCTCCTGATGCTCGAACGTGAAGATGAGAGGGAGATGATGATGATGGTCGGTCGTGTGGGAGGAAATAATAAAAAAGAGGATATAATTCCTTTTATACCAAATTTTATTTCCAAAACCTAATTCCTTAAGGATTTCCTTTTCGGGCCCGGCCCGTGAATCCGAAACCAACCAAGGTTCCACCATCGAATCAGCGGTTCTACACCAATTTATGTTCACCAAATGACACTCTATCATTCCACTGAGATTTTCATTCAAGTCATGGTATGCTCGTACTATCCAAATCCGGTAACGTCTTCAAATTACTTATATTGTTTATGACCGGAAAATTACCATTCAATGCTGACTGAGGAACACGGCCTTCCTCACTAAGCAGGGGACTTAATTTATATGGTGTATTTTCGACAAAGGCTAAAATCGTAAACCCATAATTATACGAACCTCTGATCCAACAGTCAGACGTGAGTATTAAGACACGGATCTCTCATCGAATCCTCTGACTGAGAATACCTTCTCTCAGAGTACATGTAGATATGTAGTCTCACGGACAGACAACAACATATCTCATGAATACTGAACACTTCAGTAATTATTTTTATAGTGTATCACAAGATGGATGGCTCTTAGACAGCTTGCTCTGCTAGTATAGAGCGATAACGTCTTCAAGATACAAACAACGAGTTTACCCTGACTATATAAAGGATATGAAGATCCAGCAAGCTCATATCGGAATAATTAATTCTCCTAGACAGCTTGCTCTGCTAGTATAGAGCCATAAGTTAATTATTCCTAAATTCTTGGATTCATCCACAAAATTTCCGAAAATATTCAAATATTTTCGCAGATATTTCATTACTGCAAACCATGGTTCTTCCCAGCAGAAATCCATGGGTTAGTAATAAATATTCAATGCACGGGCATTGGACCTACCTCTGAGTAAACCATGTCTCAAAAGGTGTAAGTGTATTCAGCAACGATGCATTGACAATCACCACACGAACGAGTATTTCAAAATACGACGAAACGATGAACCTATGCAAAATAGGGAAAAATAATAAATAATCAAAAATTTTACCAAGGCATTGGGAGCATGGCCCACTGACTGGCCGACCGTGCCATGGCCAATCCCACGCTAGTTTTATATTTTATTAATTTTTTTATTATTTTCCTTGATCTGATGAAAATCCTTTCATTTGAACAAATATCTTTCGTTTTGAGGAAACTCCTCAATTCTGTGGTGCTTCCTTCGCACTGAGGAAATAATATAAAATTAGGGAAAATATTGTGGGGCCGTGATTATTGGCCAACCGGCCATGCATTGATCCCGGTCGGCCCCATGCCTTGTTATTCCTCATTATTTTATTATTATTTCCCTAGTTTTATGAAAATTCCTTCATCTCATGGTATTTTTCAAAAAATACATGAAAAATAATATAAAATTAAGGAAACCCGTGGGCCCGGGCCCCAGCCGGCAGGCCATGCCCCAGGCGGTCTCACACGTCCCTTTATTTTTTTATTATTATTTTTAGGATTTCCTTCATCTCGTGAAACTCCTTGATTTCATGATATTTCTCTCAAATTAGGAAAACTCCTTCAAATCATGGGAAAATATATAAAAAATTAGGGAAACTCGTGGGACCGAGCCCAAGCCGTCCGGCCATGCCCTATCCGGTCCCACACGCCCATGTTTTTATTATTTTAATATTATTTTCTTCCTTGATCCAATGGAAACTCCTTCACTTCAAGGAAAACTCCTTAATTTCAACAAATTTCTTTATTTCATGATATTTTCATAAATTCATAAAAAATAAGGATAAATAAGGAAAAAACACCATGGGACCGTGGTTACTGGCCGGCCGGCCATGCCTTGGCCTCGGCGGTCCCATGCTTTATCATTCCTTTATTTCATAATTATTTTCCTTCATGTCATGAAGTTTTCCTAGGTTCAGCAAAACCCTAATTTTGTCATATTTTCTCAAATGGTCGCTCAAACGCGCACCAGAAAATATCAAAATTCCCAGGACTGAGACATAGACGTCTCAATGATGAAAGCATGTTACCTTGACCGACCAGGGTTGGATTTTTGGCTTGCAATGAGCCGGTCCCACATGTTTTCATGATTTGACCTAATTTGCGCAATTACACGTATTGGGTCAAAAAACTCTTCGAAAAATTTCAGAATTTGAGGGATTGATCATCATTCGATCCCGTGACCACCCAGGGCTGGTTTTATGACCCCTTGGTCAGTCCCTTACCTCTTTATAATTAATTAGGTTGTTAAACCCCCGGTTTTTCACTTGGTATCAGAGCAGGGAAACACGTTCAATACCTCATAAGTTTGTGTTTGTAGCGATCTGACTCTATGGACAGAGGTGTTATCTCAATAAAAGTACCACCAGTATTCGATGGCACTAATTACTTATGGTGGAAAATTACTATACGTGCTTTTCTCCAAGCACGTGATTTCCAATCATGGGTATATGT
>JAJJWX010003623.1:0-21267 GCA_023529315.1 Papaver bracteatum
GAAAAATGGTTTTTCAAAATATTAAAAGATGTGGGTTTTTAAAATATTTCGGAAGTTATCCTTCCTACCATTCAACGTGTTGCAGGAATTCTATTTTCATTCCTACCTGCACACATGTGAGACCCATAAAAAAGACGTCTTTTTGAGTGCAATTATCATAAAAACCTTTTTGGTGAGGCAGAAGTCGAGGCGAAATGCTTATTGATCGTTTCTCAAAAACGCGTTCTCTCATTATGGTGCGGTTATTTCTCACTCAACATTTAAGAATGAGAATATGTTCTTTAGTATTTCTAACTTCTTATTACTAGCATGCAGAAACTCTATGTCCTCATAACTCTTTGAATGCTTGGGACGCTAGAACGCTTTGAAGTTGTAAGTTTTAGTTTGATTTGCTCGAGGACTAGCAAAGTCTAAGTGTGGGGGAATTTGATAGGTGTAGAATACACCTAATTTACTATCTAGTAGTTTATGCTTTCTTGTAAATTATGTATTTTACGTGTGTTTTTGAGTTATTAGGTATATTCTGGAGTGACACGGAGGACAAGAAGAAGAAATTACCAAAATTGAGCAAAAAGGGAAGAATTGTCATTTCACAGGGAAAGTACTATCTGGAGTCCAGTCAAGGTTAAGGGGTAACTCTTTTTGGGAAGAATTATAAAAGGCAACAGCACAGGTTAAGGGAGGCCAATAGGGTGTCCCTTATCATAAATGACCATCTACTATGAGCACCCAATCGTGGGTGTATTCCCTGCAGTGGGGTGTCTTAATCTCCCCTTCTCTTATAACCTTATCGAATAAGGTTTCCATTCAGTTTTTCCCCAAATTCGTTCATTACAGCATCCATGGAATTCGAATTAGGTTTTGCTGTGAAATCAGAGATGCAGAGAAATTGAAAGATGGGTTTACTGATGAACTGAAGAGCGAGAAGTACACAATTGATGTTTGAATTTCTGAGAAAGGGGATCTGGGATGTGGTGCAGAGACGAAGTTCTTGAGATGATGAATCACAAATCGAGTTTCTAGGGTTCGAGCTGTTGATGTTCTTGAGGTGAATTGACACAGATTCAAGATGGGTTTTGTTATTTGAAGTTGATTGGGAGTATGCTGGTGACGAGTGAGAGGAAATAGAACTTGGGTTCTGCTGTGAAAGAAATTGATGGTGCTGTTGTTTTCGAAAACAAAAAATCAGGGAAGATATATGGGTTTGCTGATGGATTAGAAGCTCATAGACGTGTTAAAATAACAAGGGAAGATGTGGTTCGTTGTTGCTGTTAATCTGAGAATGAAAACCCAGATGCTGTTGAATTCATAGATGGTGGTGATGCTATTGTCCTGCCATGAACCCCAGAAGAAGAATAAAATTTGATACTGAAACAAGAATTCCAGACTGAGCAAGGTAGCGCTACTGATGTTACAGGAAGCTATGGTGGTGAATTGAATTGTTAGATGTATGTGTAGGTTTGTCACAGGAGAAGACTGAAAAGTGAGACCTGAACTTGGCTGGGAAGTCCTGTAATTAAACAAAACTCTGCCAAATTTCCCCTCCGGCGAGTTAACTCGGTAGCCGACGGTGACCGATCTAGAACGAGTCCGATGACCGATCCAACCGAACGATTCAGACCACTCAGCGGATTCAGTCCAGAGTTAGAAAGCTGACTCAATGGGTGACTCTCCTATCTTGACTGACGACTGACCGTTAGTTTGACCAGTTTGACCGTTAATATTTGACGGTTGACCAACATAATATACCATGACCAGAGGAGAATCTCAGGTGGCCGGCGGCGACGAATACCAGCCTATTTTCGGCTAAAAACACAGTTCTCCGGCGAGCCAAAGTTGCATAATTTTGTGTGGATTTCTCTCATGGGATGTGAAGAATTGGACTTGGAATTGGATGAAGAACTTGGTTTGAATATGGAATGAGAAGATGGAAGATTTGAGAAAGGTTTGGATTTGGAAATTGAATTTCTAAAGGAAAGGGATTCTATTCCTTGGAAGATATGGAGAACATTGAAGCCTATAAATAGAGAAGTTCTCTACTTTTCTATATACACTTCCATACACTTACACACACTTTTGTGCACATCTTTTGTATATCTTTTGCACACTTTTACACACACAATACTTTTATCTTTGTGTGAACTCTTTAATATGAGTAACTAATTTTATTGATTGAGGATGAATTCCTAGTTCTTAACATATGGTTTGAGTTTTGTTTTAAATCTACTTTGAATTTTCACATGATTATCGTTTGTTTTTACTAATAGGAATGTTTATACATTCATGATTGATTGAAAGATTGTTTAGGTGCGCAACTAAATTGATTTGTTAATTTGATCTATAGCTAGTGAAAGTTAGGGGATAAGTAATCGTTTCTTGACTATTTACATAAGTAGAAAACACAAGACCTTGCGGAGGGATTCCGTGGAGCAATTGTGTGTGAAAACAACGTTAGCAAGTGGACCTTGATCTAAGAGTCTAACTACTAATATCAACCTAATAAATTCATAAATCTTAATGCGTTTAACTAAATTACATCTTGAGTGATCTACTACTAGGTGGTTTGGTGAATAGAATCTGGTAGTCGAGAACTTCCGTATCCGGTGATATAAGGGATTTTGGGGTTAGCACTGATCTAGCTGTTATACCTACGGTTGGTGATAATTTGTGACTAATAAGAAGTGGAAAAGAACATAAATTGAATCATTGTTTTGCAACGAAGAAGGATTCCTTGATCTAATATCTCTTATTGATTTCTCTTATCTTTTTAATTGTTTTGTTTATTTATTTTATTTTACTTATCTAAAACATACCCCCCTTTGTGACATTATAAGACAACTAGAATCTCGTGCTCCTCGTGGGATCGATCTTGACTACCCTATATTACTTGTTAATTAGGTAGTAAAATATTAATTAATTTGTTGTGGTTACGACACACATACATTATTATAGATTATTTTTTGTTCTATTTTACGTCTTTGGTATTTTTGTTTTTGCTGTGCAGGATTGGCTTGAAGCTAAAAGTGGAGAGTCGAATCTGCTAAAAAAAATGGAGAATTTTATTTTTGTTAGTTTCTTTATTTCTTATTTTGGACTTGTAATTTTCTTTTATTTATTTGTTTGTTTATTTATTTATTTTTTGTAAAAAAAAAACACACGCACACACTAATTTCATTTCGTCGGGCACCGATTTTAGGAAAACACGTGGTTTAGTACGGTGAACCCTCTGGGCGTTATCATCCGAAACACCACAAGCCTCAGCCTCGTACCCTTGGGTATATTTTGTTGTAGGTAACCCAAGCTTACCTAAATTAGTGATCCCAGCATTTGCATGTGCACAATTTTTTGTTGAATTCTTGTGTATGCCAGAATGTAAGAGAGACGCTCTAGGATGGTTTATGCGTGAAAAACCTAGAAGTGATATTTTAGGAAACAAGAATCTTGACTACCTTAATCTAGAAATTCCTATTTTTGGACGTTCCTCTCATGATAAGGAAAATATCCTTAATACTTCTATTTTTGCCGAAATGGTTAAGGAAAATGATGATGAGGTCCCAGTAAAAACCTTTAGGGATCATTTGAACCCGTCTAAAGTATTGCATGAGCCAGGTGTAGTTATACCAGCTTCTACGGTCCAATTTGATATTATACCTGAGACTATTGGCATGCTTCGTACCTTTAGGGGGTTAGAGAATGAGAACCCGTATACCCACATAAGAGACTTTGAAATGATTTGTGACACAATGAACTATCTGAATGTCTACAAAGATGTGCTTAGGTTACATTTGTTTCAATTATCTCTTTATGATAAAGCCAAAGAGTGGTATCATTTTATTCCTTCTAAAACAATTACCACCTGGGATGGTCTTGTAGAGGTATTTGTTAATAAATTCTACCCACACCATAAGACTGCTGCTTTTCGGCAGTCTATCCAAACCTTTAAGAAGAAATTAAGTGAAAAACTTCATGATTATGTAGAAAGGTTTAGTGAATTTTTATACCAGTGTCCACATTACGACTTTGAAAAAGCCCACATGGCCCAAATTCTATATGAGGGCCTTGATAGTGAAACCCGTATGCAGGTAGAAACAATTAGTGGTGGAGAATTTACCCATCAAGACCTAGATGAATGTTTTGACGAGTTCATCGAGTTAGCCGAGGAAACTAGGCAATGGGTTTCAATGGGAGAACCAGAAATACCTAGAAATCCTATCCATAGAATCGATAGAGTTGATTATGGGTCAGATATTCTTAGGCGTCTAGAATCCTTATAAATGAATCAAAGGTCACACCATGGTAAATATGAAGAGCAAGCCAATGCTCTTTATAACAACTCTAGGTTTGAAAACCATCAAAGATTTGATCCATATTCGGACACTTATAACCCTGGTTGGAGAAACCACCCGAATTTCTCTTGGTCTAAGGGCCCGAGTTAAGGTCAGTCTAGTATTTCCCAGGTTCTCCCAAGATTTGGGTATACTAAGAACCATTTAGTGCCAGATCAGTATCAGAACCTGTCGGATAAGAAGATCATGAGTTTAGAAGAGTCTCTCACCATCTTTTCTCATAACAATGCAGTGTTTAAGCGAACAGTTGAGAAAGGTTTACATGAAAACTCTCATGCTATTTCAGAGCTAAAAAATCAGGTTAGTATAATTATAGATTTTTTGACCGAAAGAGAAAAGGAAAAGTCCCCCAATCAACCACTACCCAATCCAATAGGAATTCATGAAGTATCCTCTACAGAGAAAGAGTTCAATCATGTGAACTCTATAACAACCCTTAGGAGCGGTAAAACGGTAGACAATAAGGTAGCCATGCCTAATAGTGGATATACTGTAGATCCACCTTTTAGTTACCAAGATGAGCCCCAGAAGGAGCCACTAGCTGAAGAGACCGATAAAATTTCTAGTGATGCCAATGCGGTTCCTGATAGGTCTCATTTTGTGCCCAGAGCCTCGTACCTACAGTTGTTAGCTCCAACAAAGAGAGAGTTTACTTTCAACGAAATAATGGAAATATTTAAGCAGGTGAACATAAATATCCCTTTATTAGAAGCAATTAGGAAAATGCCTGCTTATGCCAAGTTTCTTAAGGATCTTTGTACACGAAAGCGTAAGCTTAATGTCCATAAGAAAGCTTTTTTAGCTGGTCAGGTAAGTTCAATCCTTCTGAACCAAACATCCCCTAAGTATAAAGACCCTGGATTCCCTACACAGCTAGGTCTTGGTAAGATTGGTAATCACATGGTTGATAAAGCATTACTTGACTTAGGAGCTAGTGTTGACCTACTCCCGTACCATGTGTATACCCAGCTAGGTCTTGGTGAGTTGAAGCCAACTAAAATGACATTATAATTAGCTGATAGGTCTGTCAAAGTACCTCGTGGTATTGTAGAGGATGTTCTGATTGAGGTTGATAAATTTATTTATCCCGTGGATTTCGTGTTCTAGATACTCCGCATGTTCAGGACCCCAGTGCTCAAATTCCGGTGATTTTAGGTCGCCCATTTTTAGCCACATCTAATGCTATCATCAACTGTAGGACCGGGCTTATGAACATATCCTTTGGTAATATGACCATCGAACTGAATGTCTTTAGTGTTACTAGACAACCTTCTGATGAATCACAAGAAGTGAATATGATTATCACTTTAGTTCAGGATAACTAGGACAACATTTTATTGGATGATTCTTTGGATGAATTTGATGAGATTTTCTTAAGTCAGTTAGGTGACAAAATGTTGAACTAAAAGAAGCTCTCGAGTACTTTAAAGACTCTACAGACCCTGAAATTCAAGCCATAGTGCTAGGCCTTACGGAGAGTAGTGTTGACCCAAAGTTTGGGGGTAATGATCTAGAAGAAGCTCTTGCATATTTTAAAGACTCTGAGGATCCATAAATTCAAGAAATAATTAGAGGTCTTTCTGGAAATACTGATTACCCTAAGTTTGGGGGTGATGATGGTCAAATATCCCTATTATAAGTCCCTAACTTGGGATTCGAGCCTAGTGTACCTAAGGTAGTACTTGAGTCACTTCAGGCTCCACAACCTGATCCTCCTGATACTGTCCAGGAGGAAATCCATCTATTAGATATCTGTTGTTCGAATGAATCTATTTGTCAAGACACTCATATGAATCCCAAGTGGGAACCGCATATAAACCCAGTTGTCTTGCAAGAAATTTTAGATCAATTTGTGCTCCGTATGTTCATTTTTCTAATCCGGTGTAGTTTTTTCATAATTGTGGCAGTTTTATTTGGTTTTATTGATCCACAGTTGTTTCGACTATTGATATATGATTTAAAAGGTAATTAGCCATTTTGTGGTATTTGACGTCTGGCTGAAGACTTTAAATTTAGCACTTCTTGGGAGGTAACCCATGCTCATGCAACACGGTAATATCTTTCCTTAACTCTTTTGCTTTAAATGGTAACAATTTCTCCTTGTTCATGTTTTTAATTTTATCTTTAGAACATTGAGGACAATGTTAGATTTAAGTTTGGGGGTATGGGAGAAACTTTTTAGTTGCAATAAATAAACTCCAGAGCCTAGAAATTTATGCTTATTAAGGATGGCACTAACCAATCTAAGTGGATGGAAGCATCTTGGTTGTAGGAGTTGAGGAACCAATCTGATTAGATGGAACATCTAAAGAGTCTATTCATAAAAGCACGGATCTCATGTGTTAGAAATAACATGGTAGTTTCGCCATATCTCATTGAGTCCTTTTCACCTTCTGTTTTTTATTTTTTATTTTTAAAATATATTTATAAGTGATTAGGTGGGGCTCACGAATCAAGTTGTTACCATTTCTATAAGGAAATAGAGTGATTGAGTTACTAAAAAAGAAAAAGAAAAAAGACATGAACAATTAGACCAAACGGAATAATTCTCAAAAATAAGTAAAAATTAACACTTTGATAGAAATATGTGTGTTCTCCCTGTCTCCATCGCCTAAACAAGCGTGGAACGCATGATCCATGGGAACTATCATGTAATCTGCTGACAAGAAGCATGCGCTTGGATCCAAAAGATCAAATCATGCAGTTAAAAAATAAATGAAAAGTTTATTATTGTGCAATAAAATTGACTGCTGGTTCCCTTGTATATGCCAAACGAGTTGATCTAGAATTAGGATTATCGACCACTGGTTCCCTTGTATATGCCAGTTGTGTTGATATTAGTCAGACCAGTATCTCAGTCCATTAGGATAGGTTTGTCTTGGCAGTGGCCTTCAGACAGATATGAGAAACACCATTCACCTAGTCAACATCAAAACCATCTATGTTTTTCTCTATATCCATCTCTTAATCTATCCATGTGATTTGTTGACTCCGGATATTAATGTCCATAGTGTGAATATCTGAGTAGAGCTCTTTCACTTATATATGAATTTTAGTATGCATGAGTGCAAACTCGTGTACATCAATTGGAATTTCGCATCATGATACTTCCTCATGTAGTCAATAAGTATGCCAACCAAGGAGATTCTTTAGTGCCTTCCAAGATTCTTCGTAGATATCTAGGGTATGGAGTGTAAAGGTTTTGTGGGTATATCACTTGTAAGCCCTCCCGAGACTATAACTCGGCCACTAGGGCCACCTAGGGGTTTAAAGGCTTGTTGCATACGCTAAATGCAACCGACGATGCATGCGACAGTGAGTTAGGATTTTTATTTTGTAGATTTGATTTGCTCGGGACTAGCAAATAATAAGTTTGGGGGTATTTGATAAACGCATTTATGTGTCTATTTTATTCTCCATTTTGTATATTGTTATTAGTACCCATTTTTGTACTTATTATGGTGTTTTGTGTATTTGTAGGTATTTTTGGGAAATTCGGCTCGAAACGTTGCTAAAGGCATCTCTAGAGGATATCTACTAAAGCCACCCCTCAGTTGGATAAGGGGAAATTTAATTGCTAGAGGACACACACCGCTATCTACACCCCAGATTTACTATTTTCACTCAAAGTGATAAAGGGAATCCGGTGCTGGATAGGGGGACACCAATTCTTCACCTTCGTTCAAACACTGAATTTTGGAGGGTCTATGATATGGACTAAAATGGGCCTGTTACATTGGACCAGGGTTGGTAATTGATTTTGGATCGTAAATAAAAACGTTTATCATCAAATCTCGATAAACAAGGAGAAGAACAAAACTCACCGGAGAACTTTCTGTTTTGGTTTAGGACGAAATCTACTCGATCTCTCACGTGCAGTTGGATTGGTATTAAATGCTCATGCTTATACATGGAAGGAAGTTGATTTCGTCACGTAAAAAAGGAAGAGTTAGATTGAATCTCGATAAATCAAGAAAGCGAGAATATCACGATTTCGATATTTGGCAGTTACGCGTAGAGATTGAAAGAAAATATTCTTTGAAGATTTTATTACAAGGCTGTAAAGAGTTGCAACAAAACATAGACGTGGAGGAGAATAAATTAGGAAAGAAAAACCACCGATAAAAATATACTTCCGAGAAAAGAAAATCATATTTTGAAAATTTCGTGGAGATTAAATCAACCTTCTGTGTAATAAATAGACTTGGGGGAAGTCATAAAAGGTTATCGAGAGTTGTGGGTAGTTAGGAGAGGCTGCAGAGCCGATAAGAAGAAGTGCAGAGAAGTTTCTCTGCTTGTGCAGGGAAGAAGAAAAAGAAGAACAAAGGCATGTCAAAGTCAGTCGCATAGTACCGTCGCATATCAACAACAGAATAAACAGTGGTAAACAACAGTCTTATTATCTCTGTAACACTCAATCTGCAATAACTATAGACGTTGCAGATGAGCTGCTTTTATTCTTTTTCTCATATTTCCTAAATAAAACACTTTTTGATCAATGAAAATTTCTTTTGAGCGTGTCTCATATTTTATTTAAGTAAATCTAAAATCAAAAACTTCCCAAGTCCGAGAATCAAACCCTTTTCTTACCACTGTAAAACTACATCACTCGAGGCCTAGAATTTGATGAGCATCATCGGGAGTTATTGCCATCTCACTGAATGGGAATAACATTGTATCAGTCTCTCCATAGAACCTCTCACAGAATGAAAATACGTTAACTTTATCATACTCAATATTCGAACTCTCCACCGCAAGCCACAACCCGGAGTTCTTGAAAATCGCTTGCACCTCGTCAGATTCCTCGTCAAGGTCCCTATTCTTAGTCACTGAACATGAAGCTTGGAACCTCAAGAGACTAATGACATGATGGCGATCCTAAATACCAAAAACACAAAATGAAAAAAAATACAAACACTTGACGCAAATCTAAGATAGATAAGATACACTTAAATAAAAAAAACAAAGATGTATTGAGATTACTTACGATAGTATTTTGGATTTCACATGCCCATGAGTCTTTGTATCCAAAAGGAACATTTACACCATCTTCTGGGGTCCCCTTTAGAGCCTCACCTGGTTTCAGTGTAACCTTTAATTGAGAGGGAGGCATATGGGAATTAACTGGTTTAGTGATAACCCTCTTCTTCATTACGGTTTCACTAGTACTTGTATCTTGGGTTTGTTGATCATTAGCTTGAGTTTGTTCTCCATCTTCTTCTTCTTCTTCTTCTTCTTCTTCCTCTTTAATAATTTCATGTTCGATATCCTTATATTTATTTCCATTACCATCATCATCATCATCACCTCCTCCAACAGGTGGCATGTATTGATCACCATTATCATCATCATTGTTACCTCCTCCAGTAGCAGGAGTTCTATCAATGACATCATCATCATCACCTCTTCTACCAGATGGAATTGATTGGTCTTTATCTGGAGTTTCATCTGAATCATTTGGTTCCGGTGGTGGTTGAGAATCATCTCGTACATGAATCTTGAGCATTTCCGACTTAATGAATTCTCCTCGATGTGTTTCAGTCAACACGAGGAGGTCTTGAAGGAGGAGTAATAGTTATCTTCTTTCCCTTTTGCGACCTAAACAATAAAAATTTAAAAAAAAAAAAAAACAGTCGGCGGGGTCGACAAATATAACCTTGTCGGCGACACAATAGTCGGAATGGTCATATAATCCATGTCGGCTATGGTTTAGCCGGCAGGGTGTTACTCAAATAACCTGCCGGCGTAATAAAAACTCAAATAACTTAAAGGCATCATGAGACACAAAAAAATTGAAATATAGCCGGCAGGGTTAAAAATTATAATGCACCGACTTAAAAAAATAACTAACACTGACAGGCTCCTAGGTTGAATAGCTTTCCAACCTTGTAAGTAGCAGTTGCAGATATTATTAGCCGATAAGATCTTAAAACTTAGACCTTGCCAACTAAACCTTAGCTATGAAAAGTCGGCAAAGTCGTGGAACAAACACCTCGTCGGCAAAATAACTGCAAATTCAGAATTTTGATTTTTCTGACCTAATTTGACATGCAACATGAAATTGAAGTACTAGAGTGAGTTTAAGTGGGCCCTTACTTTCTTAATCGCGTCATTTCTTTTATTTCAGTGGCGTTTATTTCTTCTTCTTCAATGTTTTTTTTTTCTTCACTTTCCTTTGAACTAAATTTTCAATTCCAGGGTTATATTCATTGGGTTTTCGATTTGCTCCTTTCATACGACTAGCCCTCGGCCGTGGTTGCTCCATGGTTGAAGATTAATCGGAATTTTAGAATCAACGATTATGACGAATTAATCGACGAGTTTTGATGGTGGTGTAATGGATAGTCGGTATGCTTGTGGAGGAGAAGAAGAAGGAAGATGCATAAAACTGATTTAGGGTAATTAGAATTATAAATGGTAAGGGTAGTATTGTAACTTCACCATTATTTGGCCTCCCATTAGTAAGGGCACTATGTCCATATAAATTTGGGTATACCCCAATCAAGCCAGGAAATAAAACTAGCAATTAAAAGACAAAATTAATAGGTACAATTACTAGCAGAGTATGAATTTGTTAATGAATTAAAGAGAGAGCTTCTAAAGATCAGGAGAACGAAGAAGAATTCAAGGTTGACCAGGTCAATGTCGCATGAAAAATCGCCTTGAATTATTTTTTTTCAATTCCCTATTCAGGAATATATAATTGTCAACCGAACTTAAATATAATATATCTCACAAATTATAGATTGGATTTTGACAAATTTTGTACGCTCAAAAATATTTTTAAAATACCTACACAACAAAACGAATACGAATATCAAATTTTCATGCTCTTGAAAAAAAATTGTCTAAGAGATTTTCTTTACCTTCTTATTTCATTTTAGAGTGCATCTAGTATCCACAGTAATTGTACAACTATTATCCGCAGTGTTTTTTAGAGTGCATCTATTATCCACAGTATTTTGATAGTGCATCTATTATCTACGGTGTTAATTAACTTTCTACGGAAGCTAGATTTTTTTTTATTCTTATAAATATTTGTATGGGATTATTGAGTTGGAATTAGTAGTGTTTGTACACCATAAAAGACTATACGAAGAAAAATGTAAGTAATGGTTGCACAAAAAAAATGTTAGTATGGATAATACATGCATTCATGTTGATTTGTGTTGTAAAAATGGAAGTTTCATATCAATTTTGTTTTCTTTTAACATCAATAACAAAATAAACTTCTTCTATGCAGAATATATGCATAGATCGACAAATATGCATATTTTCTGCACAAACCGGCATGTGCAGAAAATATACACACTGTCCGTTTATGCCGAAAATATCATTTTGTTTGGTCTTCTTTCGCATACATTCCTTCTGGTTTCTTCTTATTTCTTTTTGATGTTGTGTTCGATATTTATTTTGTTAGTTGTATTTTGTGTTTTAATCTTTAAACTTTTTTTTCGAATTCAAAACGAATTAAAACCGTATTAAAGATATGAATCAATAATGATGATGTTGTTGAAGAAGTGAATCGCTGATACTGAAGAAATTTCTTACAAGTCAGATATTGTGTGCCTGCATTACTACAAGAGTGTCATTTTATGTCCCATGAAGTTCTTAGCACAACTTATAAGGAGTGGTTTCCTGATTTTCAATTTGATACTATTAATTTTTCTTGTCGTGGTTGAGCTTTAATTTATTTTTTCCTTCTACCTTCTTTTCAGGTACTTTTGTTGCAGGGATGACTTTCTATTGAGATGATAAGTCATATAAGTAATTTGAAATAACGAAGGTACTGAGTACACCATAATATTTTAGATATCAACTTATGAAGACACAACTTGTATAACCTTATCGAAACAACAATGGCCAAAATATTATTTCAACAAGGTGTACCTGGTAATAGTCAAAGTTCGAAACCAACTAACGGTGATAGGTGTTATAAACACCTTAATTATTATCTAGTATTTATGCTTTCTTTGCTATTTATTTTGTGAAATATGTATCTTATGTGTGAATTTGAGTTGATTAGGTGCAATGGAGTCATTTGGATCAAAAGAAGGAGAAATTGTCCATTTGGAGCGTAAAAGAAAACACTTCAATTCACAGGCGAGCTATATTTGGAGCGGGCTGAGATGCGCAAGAAGGATGCAAAGAATGAACTGCCAATCCTCTATAACTGACAGTTGAGTTGAGAAACGAAATAGGTTATAGGTTTTCTGAAACCGACAAGCCATTGTTAAGCTGGTTGGCCCTTATCCGGGTATTGTGGTTGTCATTATCCAACCCTGTTTCATTACAACCACGAGTTCGATGAGAGAGATATTCTCATTCACCTGAATTTTGGACAGAAGTAAAATCAAGCAGCAACTCTTGCTGCTGAAATTCAGAAATCGTGAATTGGAGAATTGGCGACTAAATTGAGAGGGGTTTCGAGCGTGGTTGAGGATGGTGAAGAAATTGAATGATCTGCTAGAAGATGCAACGGTTGCTGCTGAGACAAAATTAAATTTGGTTTTGACATCAGTTCGATCTGAAGCAGTCAAGATTCAGTGATGAAATTAAGAAATTGAAGCAGAAGAAATTAGGGGTTTGAGTTGAAAATGAAGAAGGTTTGAATCCAAGTTCAGAACAGATGGAGTCAGAGTGAATCTGAGATGAGAGAAAGAAATTTAGGGTTTGTGTTGGAAATGAATAAGTGGGTTATGATCTTTGTGTTTATGAATGTTGAGGTTGAATTGAATTGGGTTGGTGTTACTAGCAATAAGAGATGAAGAACTGGATTCAGTTGATTCTGAAATGGTGGTTTCTGATGGGGGTCTGTTTGAACTTCTGTTGAATCATCTATGATGGCTCTGGTCAGGTGCCTGTGTTGTTGAAGCTATTGCAGGCAAGGGAATGAGCTAAATGAACCAGGGTTGATGGCAGGTATTGAATGGGGTTTTCCCTTGTTTTATGCTACTACTCAAATTGCAGCTGGTCTAGAATGGTGGAATGAATTGCAATTTATGGAACTGAGTTGCAATGGTGTTGCGGTGAACAAGGGAACTACAAATGGACTGCAGAGATTGAGCTATTAAGTAAGGCATGTTGAAGTCGTAGCATTGGCGAAAATCATGGCCTGAAGTGGAGTTTGCAACATGGTTGGTGTTGAGATAGAGGGTAGAAGCTGGTGACTGCAAGCGAGGAGGCTTTGTTTATGTGATGCTACTGAGCTAGATATGGAAGTAGAGTTGTATGAGCTGTGACTGGAACTCAGAGTTGCAAGAGAAGCTCAGCTAGGGAGTTATGCACTGCATAATTGCAGGGTGCACAATCTTGGCTCTGTAGAAGGTGTCCGTGATATTATGGGCTATTTATGAAGGGTATTTGGCAATGGCTAGTGAATGTTTTCTACAGCTACATGAAAATAATATTTGGGCACCAGGTTGTGTTGATTGTGGATATGGACTGAGCCATGAACTTAACTTATTGCCGAGAGTTTTGGGAGTTAAACGACTGATATTTGGAAGATGGCAGAGTTTAGATGAGCAAGGATTGAATGGTCAATTGTAGTTGTGATGATTTCAGGGTATGAAGTTGAGAAATTGCAGTCAAGAAGGACAGCTAGGTATATTGCAGCTCAGATGGATGAAATGGCAGTCTCAGGTGGTTGTGTTGGTGCTGGAATGGAGCTGTGGGTGAGAATGAAGGTCTTAAGTATAGCTCAAATGGCACTGGTGTTGCAGGAACAACAAGTAAAGTTGCAGGGAGTTAATAGGTTCGAACCAGATTCGAGTATGCTAAGAGATTGGATTAAAGGTGTTAGTTTCTGGTGGTATTATGTGTTATGGTGTAGAGAAGTCATAGGAGCAGGGGTGGTTGTATCAAGCACAATGAAGTGGTGGTACAAGGTTATGGAATTGTCAAAGGTGCAGCTGTATGTGTTGGTTCAGCTGGTTTGGCCGAGAAGCAACAATAGCTGATGGTTGTAGATTTTGGTTGGTGGCTAGTGATTGGTGGAATCTGTGAAGCAATAGAAGATGAATTTGGTGATGGTAATAGCAATGCAGTGCAACTGCAGATATGGGTTCTGGGTTGCATTTGTTGGTGTGGTTGCACAAGTGCAGGGGCCATCATGGATGAGTGTGCACTTGCAAAAGATATGGCATGTGCGATGGCCTCAGTAAAGCTTATCCAAGTCGGGTTGAGTTAGCTTTGACTGACTCACCTGATTCAGTTGACTCTCTTACTCACCCGATCTTAATTTTCCAGTGACTCGGCATGACTCGGTGGTTGACCCGAGTTGAATCGGTTGACCCGAGTTGGATCGTTTGACCGGTGACCGGGCGGACTTTGCCGATCACCTGAGTTATTTTCCGGCGCTGGATTTCGGCAATATTCCGGCCAGAAACACAGTTTTCCGGCGAACAATTTTTGGGTCATATTTTCACATGGGTTTTTCAAACACTTGAGTTTAGTGGACTTCTTGGTATTGGACCGTGGGCTTTGAAGACCTAATTTGGAAAGTTGGAAAGCTATAAAAGGAAGAGTTTCTATTCTTTTTGGGGGATATCACTGATCACGTATTCTTCTACTGGAGTTTGGAGGAGGGCGATTCTACTAGGGTTTGCTTTCGTTTATTTTTCATGTTCTTCATTTTATTTTTGATAATAATTATGTTGAATCAAAATACTATGAGTAGCTAAACAATCATTATTGGTTATGGGATAAAGTGGATTTCACAAATAAGATTTGATTCAATGTATTAGTTTTGTTTCAATATTTTACTGTTTATGATTCATTGTTCATATTGTTTATGATTTGATTGTTTATTTGGTTGAGTCCGGAATCAATCCGATTTGCATTCATATCTAGAGCTATATTAGGGTTTTCAATATGAAAACGTTGTTAATCCCTGATTCTAAGTAGCATAAATGTGGGTAGTGCTTGTAGAGATATATCCTACTAGTCACATATGAATCATAACTTGGGTTAAATTGATTTAGTGCTTTTACACATTTCGATTGCCTTGATTAGTCTTATTCCATATAGCTTATTGCTTCTAGGGAGTTAAATCTAATTTGCTTTTACACTTTAGTTTGCTTTCTAGGAAGAATTCACATATGCATCTTTTAATGTGGTTGTGATGAAATCAGGGAATTAGCGGGATACTCTTGCGATTAAGGTATCCTAGGACTTTTAGTAAATGAGAGATTAAATTTCAATTCTAGTTATTGATGAAAATATGTGTTTGTGAATGAAACTATCCCATGGCCAATACTTTCTCCTTATTGATTACTTTTATTATTACTTTGCTTTCAATTTATTTTTATTGCTTTGATAAAACAACATCCCCCCTTTGGTTACTAAGAAACTTAATTTTTTTATAAAAACAAAAGCCTCTCTGTGGATACGAACTCTTTCTTATCGCATACTATTTTTATCTTAGGAAGTAAGAAAGTGAAATTATATTTGCGTCGGCTGACAACCGACCAGGTTTTGGCGCCATTTCCGGGGAGGCAAACGGCTTGTTATTAAGTTTTTAGTTTCTTTTTATCATTTTTCTGCTTGCATATTTGCTTTCCGTTTCTTGTCTTGTTCCTTACTTGTTTGCGAGAATTGTTTTTCAGGTACTAATCCCTGGCTTCTAAGGATTGGAATTATCCAAGGTGCGGGATAGCTACTCGAAGAGGCACAATACTCCAACCAAGTCAAGACATAACGGAAGAACAAGTCTTGGAAGTAGAACACGAAGCTCTTTATCAAGAAGTGGAAGAAGAGTTACAACTAGAAGAAGAACTAGAGGTTCCATTTGTAGAAGAACCACTAGTTGAAGAAGAAGCAGTGGAAGACGCAAATCGTACACTCAAGGATTTGGCTTCTCATAGGCTTGATGCACAACGGTGGTGTATCCAAACAAACTCAACCTTTGAGATCAATCCGGGGTTGCTTAGAGAGTTGCCAAAGTTTCATGGTATGGAGAATGAAGATCCAAACAAGCATCTCATGGAGTTCTATACCATTGTCAAGGCTATGATTCCACGAGACCGATGTCTGGATGGTAATGATGAAAGTTTTTCCATTTTCTATGGTGGATAGCGCTAAGGATTGGTTGTATTGTTTGCTCAGGAAGTGTCACTACATGGAGCAGTTGAAGAAAATCTTTCTAGAGAGGTATTTTCCTGCATCAAAGGCTACTCAAATTCGCAAAGAGATTTGTGGAATAAAGCAACATGTGGGAGAGTCTTTGTATGAATGTTGGGAGCGATACAAGAGATTGGTGGCAAGCTGTCCTCACCATCAATTCAGCGATGCTATGATAATCCAGTACTTATACGAAGGTCTTCAATCAAGTGATAGATATCTTCTAGATGCTTACATTTAGGGAGTTAAATCTAATTTGCTTCTAGGGAGTTAAATCTAATTTGATTCTAGGGAGTTAAATCTAATTTGCTTTTACATTTTAGGTTGCTTTCTAGGAAGAATTCACATATGCATCTTTTAATGTGGTTGTGATGAAATCAGGGAATTAGCGGGATACTCTTGCGATCAAGGTATCCTATGACTTTTAATAAATGAGAGATTAAATTTCAATTCTAGTCATTGATGAAAATATGTGTTTGTGAATGAAACTATCCCGTGACCAATACTTTCTCCTTATTGATTACTTTTATTATTACTTTTCTTTCAATTTATTTTTATTGCTTTGACAAAACAACATCCCCCCCCCCCTTTGGTTACTAAGAAACTGATTTTTTTTATAACAACAAAAGCCTCTCTGTGGATAAGAACTCTTTCTTATCGCATACTATTTTTATCTTAGGAAGTAAGAAAGTGAAATTATATTTGCGTCGGCTGACAACCGACCAAAAAGTAGGATCATTACTGTTGGTGAAAAAATTAATCACCCCAACAATCTTCGAGATGTGTGTATAATGATCAAATCGCCACCGTTGATTAGATTCTCCACAGAATTGTTGATTGAAAATGGTGGGGGTACCTGCAAAGACAGTCCGATGCTAAAATCAACAAGAGTTCTATGCAAGTAGGTTGTTAAGAAAGGAATAGAAATTGTGTACCTTTTGTACTTAGATTTTGCCTCTATATATAGGCAGAGATAAATGTAGCTTTAGGGTTTTGATAGTTATCCTAATAGCTTCCCTTATCTGTATAAATCCCCAAAAGCATCCAGATTCATGATAAACCCTAATATTTATCATAATCCTTATTTATCCTAAACAATAATTATCTTGAATAATTATTAATATTTAAGATAATTATCCCCTTTATTTAGGATCCTGTATTTATCTCAAATAATATTAATAATTATAAATAAATAATTATTTAAGACTCTTGGGCTTCAATAATAAGCCATGTGGGTCTCCACAATAGACCCACCGGTTTCCTCAATAAACCGTACAAGTCTTCCACAATAATCCATGTGGGTCTCCACAATAGACCCACCGGTTTCCACAATAAACCATACCAGGCTTCCACAATAAGCCATGTGGGTCTCCACAATAGACCCACCGGTTTCCAAATAAGCCCTGTGCTTCCACATGATAAGCCATGGGTCTCCACAATAGACTCACCGGTTTCCACAATAAACCGTACCAGGCTTCCACAATAAGCCATGTGGGTCTCCACAATAGACCCACCGGTTTCCACAATAAACCATACCAGGCTTCCACAATAAGCCATGTGGGTCTCCAAAATAGACCCACCGGTTTCCAAAATAAACCGTACCATGATTCCACAATAAGCCATGTGGGTTTCCACAATAGACCCACCGGTTTCCACAATAAACCGTCCCAGGCTTCCACAATAAGCCATGTGGGTCTCCACAATAGACCCACCGGTTTCCTCAATAAACAGTACAAGGCTTCCACAATAAGCCATGTGGGTCTCCACAATAGACCCATCGGTCTCCACAATAAACCGTACCAGGCTTCCACAATAATCCATGTGGGTATCCACAATAGACCCACCGGTTTCAACAATAAACCGTATTCTTCCCGTTCCAAATAGCTTGTGCGGCACGCACGTACACTATTTATATAGGGTACAAACATCTCCCCCTCTTAACTCTCGACTTGTCGAAGAGTTAAGAAAATCAAAAAGAAGAACTAACCTTCGCGGCTCGTTCAAATTCGCCATATGTTGTTTATCCGATAACCTTTCATGGCCTTGGCCATCTTGTTGTATGGATTAAGAAAATCAAAAGAAGAACTAACCTTCGCGGCTCGTCCAAATTCTCCATATGATTCTTATCCGATAACCTTTCATGGCCTTGGACAACTTGTTAATTTCTTCAATAAACCACCGATCTTCCTTAGTAAGTTCGGTTGGGCTTCCTCAATAAGCCAGCTGGGCTTCTCCCAAAGCGTTCGTTCGTCCAACCCTAGCCGCCCCCATTGCTTGAATTGATACTGAAAAAGATGTCTTCTATTTTTCGACTTCTTAAAACAAGTTGCCTTTGTTTGCATGCTTGGCGACACTTTAGCCGCCCCCAATATCTGTAAAGATATTACCAAGTAGAAAAGGTGCCCCCAAGTGAAGCATGAACTAGATATATAATATCCTATCCTCACTTGCTAGATGGTTCTGGGATTATGATATCTTTTCCATTGCCTTCTTATTTTTGGGTTCATCATGATTTTCCTTTTGAAATCTCCCTCGAAATGTTGTCTTGGTGTGGCGAGTCCCTCGGTTCCGGACCCTTTCACCATACATGAAAACTTTTTTTTATTTTCTTATCTTCAATTGATTATTTTTTGCTGACGAACCTCAAGCAATAAATCAAAAGAACTTTGAATTCGATCATGTGGCTATCAACGAAACTCGAAATCGGTCATATTGCTGCCCCAAGTGCACATAAAATTTTCTCGAACACTGAAATTTTTGCTACCATGCTGAAGGGAATCGAAATACGATTCAAATGAGCCAAAAATCACTCAATTAGGACTTAGAACGAAGAAGTTATTGGCGAAACAATATTCAAATGAAGAGCGCGCTAAACAGCAACTGGCACAGATGGTCCATGGCGTAGACAACGAACTTGGTGTCATGCCTTCGAAACCCGCCTCACATATATTTTTCATCTTTTCCTGAACTACCAAGGCAGCATGGCATATTATGCCGACGACTGTATTCGTATGCTGACATGGCAGTCAATGAATGGACCGATGCAGCTAATATGGCGGCGCTGACTGTACCAAACTTCTCACGTGGATTCGTGAGTGTATCTGAATGCTTCCATGGAAGTCAATCATTGGACTGATGCTGATGACATCGCCTCCAGTCTATTTAGCAACCTTTGACATCGCCCCGATAAGCCTCAAATACTTTCATTATCATCGCAGTCCTGAACACCTGGTACTGAGTCAAACAACGAATTAAACGTTATGCCCATCTCAGGATTCTCATATAAATCTGGGCATCCATCATGCCTATTTATGGATTGTTCATCCCTATCAACAATGAGTGACTTATCAGAGGCACCATTTCTAGGACCTACGAGGCCTGTCGAGTCTTTTGAGGCACTTGATTCACATTGGGATATTAATGACTTCGAAAAACTTGAGACAGTGGCTTCCTGTACTACTTCACTACTCTGTAGAGTATCCAACAACTTATGCAATACACCATCACTGATTCTCTCTGAATTCCTTCCGAAAAGGTCAGTCCACTGATTTTCACCGACTTGGAAAGGTGCATAAGCCATGCTGTTCACAAGCGTAACAACTCTTTCATAGTTATGCTTAACTGAAGTTTGGAATACCATCTCAGTGATGAGAGAGGGATGAGGAATCTCTCTTGCTTCCAAAATAGTGTCGAATGCATGCTCCAGCAAGTGCCACTTCTCAGCTATGGATGCTTGAACAAGTATCCAGGCATGTTTGTTCTGATCTAGCAAGAACCCACAGAAATGCATCTCCTTGTACACATACTCAAAATATTCCCATTGATGAGCACTAGCAGAGGCCTCAAGCATTAAGCTGTACGTGTATACGTCCAGGGAAAGGTGGGAACGGCCACCATTGTTGTTGGCATCACTAACATCTCCTCTACTATTTGTGTCTTCAAACAACTCATTTGCTTTTAGAAACATATCACTATGACGATAGACTTTCAAGATACCGTTAATTGTCCCTATGTTTGGGGCACAATGGTTCTTCATCTGCTTAGACAAGACA
This sequence comes from Papaver bracteatum, assembly GCA_023529315.1. Classification (NCBI taxonomy): domain Eukaryota; kingdom Viridiplantae; phylum Streptophyta; class Magnoliopsida; order Ranunculales; family Papaveraceae; genus Papaver; species Papaver bracteatum. The sequence continues at coordinate 20,519 of JAJJWX010003623.1, forward strand.
AAATCATACCAGTGAAGGCTACTTCCAAAGGTTTGGTAAGAGTAAGCTTATTCGTCTTCTCAATCTCCATGATAATAATCATTCTTAGGCGTACGTAGATCATAAAGGTCATTACCTCAACGACTGCGACTCTGGTTACTGTCACTTTCCTCCTCAACTCTCCTACGGTCATCCCGGCTCTGCCAGCGATCATCAACAACTCTATCACTTTTACATGGATTATCAACTTCTTGATAATCTGCCCTTCCACTTCCAGAATATGAGACAGCAGGTGCTTCCAACTCCCTTCTCTTTTCCTACGCAATCTTGAGTCGCTTATTCTCCTTTTCCAACTATTGCAGTCGCTCACGGACTGTTAAATCAATATGCGTCACGATGGTGTTGATGGTAGATTTCTATTTAAAGGCTAAAATTGTAAAAAGCCAATTTTTTGTAAGCTGACGTCCTGCAAAGGATAAAGCCTTCAGGCGATGAATACTTCTCGCCATATTAATTCATTGGAGCATGTGCAACCATCCCTGAGAATTAAAACATACCCCGGGCGGAGCATGTGGCAGCCATCCCAGAGCGGAGCATGTGGCAACCATCCCAGTTTCAGTAGGTATACAACATTACTATTAATGCTTTAATTAAAGCCTTGTGTTCGACGTGCAAACACCCGTGAGGCTACCCGACAGTAGGTTATACTAGCCTCGTTGAACGCATGCAAGACTACCCATGTTAGTCTCACTTGCTGAAAACAAACCCAA
>JAJJWX010003624.1:0-42037 GCA_023529315.1 Papaver bracteatum
CATCTTACACTTCACAGCCAAGATGGATGTTTTCCAACTCCCATCTTTGCCAACCACAAATTCAGCTCAAGCCATTTCACTCCAGTACCTGCTATTCCCATTTGAGTTCAATACCACCAGATTTCAAATCACCAATGCCTCACTCAAGCTATAACAGCTACCTTAAAGTGACCACCAACAATCCCATCACAGTTTCATTATCACCTGCAACTCATTTGGCATACAACCACCACCTGAACTTCACTTCAGCTGCAATTCACTCCCATCTGCTCTTGCACCCACTAGAATCCAGCACCATCTCTCCTGCAATATCAATTTCTGCAGCTGCAACACTTACAATTCCCAGCTTCATTTAGCTGTTATAATCACCAACTCCAATTACAGCTGCATCATAAGTTGTGCCACCAGTTCCATCTTCAATTCAACTCTCCCAGATTCTCATACATCTCATTTCTCTGTAGCTATAGCAACATCTCCAGTTCATGCCTGCAATATTGAATCTCAAATCAATGGCACATACCCCTTCAGTTCAAGCTCAACAATAAGCTTTACCAGCTGCACCTGATACTCAATAACTCTTTTCACCAAGCCAAACCCAATCACCACCAGTGCAGCCAACACTTGCGCATTGTTGCACTTCCCACTGCCAGCAAACAACTCATTATCACAAACTCCACCTGCACCTGCTTAAGCACAGCACTGCCATTAGATCATCTACTGTAATATTTTCCACATAAATCACATATCCATTCTTGACTCAAAATTCACTCCATCACAGCTATCCAGAGTACACACCACCCCCTCTGCAATTCAGCTCACTACCAGTTACTTGCCCATCTGAATTGCCTAAAACATTCATCTAAACACTTGTTCATCCAACAACCAATCATCACTGTAAGGTTAACTCTAGCCTGTAATTGCACTATCTTAGCTTTAGTGTCACCTCAACTTCCTCCTTTATTTTGCTGCAATCCAATCCACCAATTCAACCACCTTCCCTGCAACTGGCTATCTAGCTCTTGACCTGCAACTCATTGAACTCAACATCCCTTAGCACCATTGCACCTACAATTTCCAAGCTGCAAGTCATTCTGCCATATCACTTAAACTTCAACTCCACAAACATTATTTACCAATTCACAAGAGAAGCAACAAGACCCATTTGTAGCTTCTTGCAAACCCTGCAATGGTATGTTCTCCAGCTGCTCAAGCCATTAAACTTGAAACTGTTTCATACCCATTATTCCATTCAGCTACCAAATATCTACTCCGTGAAACCCCAGATATCACAGCTTCAATCAATCATCATCAGCTTCATATGAGACTCTAATTTCTCGATCTCAGACACAACCACCATCAGATCTTCAGTGTTGTTCTACCCCCACTGAAACCACCACTGTTGTAGACTTAAATCTAGCCAATCCCTTGATCTCAAATCCATTCTTCAATCGGACCCCCAAATTTCATCCTTAACAGCAATTTCTACCAAACCCTCATCAGATTCAATCCAAACCTCATCTGCATTTCTTCTCAAACTCGATCATCTTCTCCATTTCCTCTCAAAATCTCTCTGAATCTCGATCTCATATGCACTTTTCTCAGACAACAGCACACAGCAGCAATGGATGCTTTTCCTTCTCAAATTCAGCTGCTAATGATTTAGTAAGAACTGGTTTCTCGATTTAGGTTTTAGGGAATGATTTGGGGTGGATGAGTACACCCTAATAATAGAAACCACCCCAGAATGGGGTTATTATAATGGGTGATCAATTCTTGAAAAGGGTTAACCAAATTTCTAGCCCCTTATCCTTAGTTGTGCTCCAAATAATATTTTCCTGGGAAATGACAGCTTTGCCCCTTTATGCTCCAAATGAATGCTCCTCCACCAGATGCAGCCACCTCTTGCATCTCAAGTCCACTTCTTCTCTTCAATGTCTTAACATCATTAAAGCCGCCATGCTTTTCAGACATAATTTGCATCACTAAAGCTGGCATACTTTTCAGACAGAGATAAGGAAATAAAATCAAATAATGAGACACAATTCGCCTCCAACGCTTTTTCCATGTTTCCTCTTCTTTTGATCCAAATGACTCCAAAGTACCTAAATACTCAAAAACAAAACATAAGATACATAATTTACAAGAAAACTAGCAGAGAAAGCATAAACAATAGATAAATATAAAGGTGTTTTAGACACCTATCATATATTCTATTTGCAAACCAAATCACTATTGAATATGTATTATTTGAGAGGATTTCTTGTATTTATTTCAGAGTGGGTTTAGATTTGGGTTAATCTTTGTTTTAGAACTTCTAAATTAATTCTTAATTATAAAGACAGGTAATAAACCCTCTCATTTTGTCGAGGAAAACTGGGAACATGTCAAATTATTTTTTAAGGTTTTTGTAAGTAAATCCCACATTCTTTCATGTGCTTCAAAATATATCCCAATATTTGATGCATTAATGCTTCTATCCTATATATATTCTCATTTTCTCGGTTTAAATGTGTTTAGCAAATGATTTGAACTCAAAACATGATGGTGCCTTTCATCTCTCAAATGAGTTTAAGATAACAGGGTCGTTTAAAGCTTTTCATGTTTTTACATCCATTGCAAAAGCATCTAATGTTCCCTTTAAAAAATAATCCTCATTAGTGTACACTTATAACGACTTTTATTTATTTATATTTATTTTAAATGAATTAGAAGTAAGTATTTTTCCTAAAAAATGCGCTGTTTTGGGCTTAAACGGGGTCACAACCGTTAAAACATTATTGTAACGGTGATGTCTGTTGCGTATGGACAAATTTCAAAACTTTGATTTGAAGGAAAATTATGTATTCGTGCACTTAATTAGGCATATACCGTACAATTGTGAAGGCTAGCTCACGACTAGGATAATACAGTATTTCTCCCACAAGCTAATACCTCAATAAATCAAGGAAAATGAACATGCACATTCATTTATCTCATCCTATTCATATTTTCTTCCAAACATAAAGTTTTTATATCAAGTACATGTGAATAATAAATGAAAGTGAAATTAAACCATCAAGCATTTAATAGTGTGTGCATGTTTGGGTTTGTGAAAGTATATAATGGAGTAAGAAAATCGTACCACAATATCACCAACCCAACCATAACTTTGATACGCCCAATTGTAAACAAGACAATCGACGAAGTGAGGCATTGGTGGAAAAAAAATAATAAGAGTTTGTATTTTGAATCGGTGCAATAAGAAATTAGGGTGTCGGATCATATTGATTCTTCTCCCTATGTTATTTGATAGAAGTAGATTTTGATCTGGAATCAGAGTCGCACGCATACATCTGATGATTATATTTATTTCATCAATTGTAAGAAGCTTACTTAATTAGGTTTATTTTGATATATATATATATGTAAATTAAACATATGGGTTGATGTGTTCACTGTGTTATCTTAATATCGTAAAATGTACCGAACAATCTTTTTTCTTTTTGATAAAAGACAAATATATTAGAACTAAAGAAGAACAATTACATTGTTTTGATTACAAATATTATGAAACTAAGTATCATTTTCTAGCCAATCAAGTTTCCAGAGTCTATTAAGATAATTAACATTAAACATATTGACATACTTCGCTTGTTTATCCGCCATAATATTATAATTTTTTCTTATATAATAGAATGAATAACGGGCAAAAAAACTGTTGATTGCATTATATTTTTGCAAAATAGCCTTGCTTCTCTAGTTAATTTATAGCAGAAAATTCTTTCATCATTCCTTTTATACCATTTGTATTATTACTGAGGAAAATTAGATTGTGTTTTAGACAATCTTTGGCCCATCTTGTTTCTTTTTTACAAGCTCTTGACTTTGCCTCCTTTGAACTAGCTAGAGAATTTTCCTGATCCATTTGCTAACTCACATATGGAACCGTCATTATATGATTAAAGCATAAGCATGTCATTGATAATTTTCTGGAAAGTTGCATTAATGTAAATATAGGTGAAGTTTTCTTGAGAAATTGAGTTAGCACACTTAAAACTTGGATGATAACAGTTACATGCAGTATTGTGTTTATATTTTTCTTCATTTGATTTTTTAAGAAAATAGGTAGATATATTTTTTATGAACTATCAAGTCTTTTGGGTTAGGATGAATATCGTCGAAAATAGCTCTGTATCTGTATTTCCAAATATGCCAAAGAATATAAGCATTATACTTTTTTGTATTTTATCTTTAGCCAAATAAGACACCAATTTTTAAAACTCAAATTAGAAGCTTTGTAAAAATTGAAGTCCAAGATAGACCTCTAGCTCCAGATAGTTTCTGAGAAAATACACTTACACTCTCACCAAGGTTGTTACAAAGAGAACATTGAACTTCTATATGTATGTATCTACCTAATTTTTCTTTAACAAAGAAACAATTAGAGAGAGTTTTCCAAAGAAAAACTTGAACTCTATGCTTAACTTTAAGATTCTAAATATCATACCAATCAATTTTTTTAGCCAAGAAATTTTTATTACATAAAAAATTGTAAGAAGATTTAACAGAGACACTACCATTGTTTGTACCTAACCATTTTATATGATCCTTACCATTTTCACTACTTTAAGGGTCTATTCGTTTAATTTCCTAGACAGTTTGATCTAATTTTTGTTGATGTTAATATTATTAAAAGTAAAAAAAAATTAAAAAAATTTACTACTTTTAATGAAGGATCGGCCAACTCATAAAGTTTCAAAAAACTGGGATTTTCTTTAGTAAATGATGATAACAAGAACAACATGACAATTGTGATGCAGTGGCTCGAAAGCTTAAGATGTGATAATGTCATAGTTGCATGGAAGACTAGGGTGAAGTCCTCTAGAGACTCAGCAACTGGATCGAAAAATATGAATATTGAAGAACTTAAAGACTCTAAATTTCACAATATAATATCTATACGACTTTTATTTATTTTAAAGTTGTTATCTATTATAATATATAAAGAACAATATGGTTATTGATAAGATGTATATATGCTAAGAGTTTTTTTGGGGAAATATCGGTCGTGGTCTGCAGTGGAAGTGAAAAACATGAAGAACTAGTTTGAGGTCTTGGATAAGTTGGATTAGAAGTCGAAAACCGAGTACAAGTTCCATTTTGGGTTTCTTAAGACAGGATGATCATATCAACAAAATAATACAGAGAGGGAAGGCGATACCGACAAAAATGAGGTTTGCATGGGAGAAATAGATCAGGTGCATATCGATAATATCGACAGAAGAGACGGAATAAATGTAAATTATCCGATAGATTGGGAAAGAATTGGTAGAAAGGTTAGAAATGTCACAAATGATGGCGCAAAAATGATATTTTTCGGCAATTCAAACTATGAGGAAGGAAGTACGAGCCTAATTTCCGGTAACTTGAATACTCTGAGTACTGACAATGTAAACATTAGGTATGATCCTCAGGATAATAATCAATTTGGACATGTAATCGATATTGCAAACTCTATTATTAATAATACGTAAAATGTTTGAGGAAAAACATAGAGAAAACCAAAGGTCAAGAGAGATTCTATTGATGAGGGCAATAGTCGTATTACATAGCATAATATACTTTATATACAAGTAATAATGGAACCCTAGATACTATATTGGGCCGCACATACATGGGCTACAATCCCTACAACACTCCCCCTTGTGCGGTTCAATGACAAAACTTTATACATAGTGCTTCACATATAGTGCTTTGAATGTAATTCTTCAAATGTCGTTTTCTCCTTGATGACTTGTGCCGAAATAAATTTCCTAACTAAAACTCTGACAAGGAAAAACCCAATGGGATAAAACTTTGGTACACCTCTTCACATGTAGTACTTCACATGTTGTCTCTTACCTTACATATAGTTCATCACATGCAATACGGTATTCACAGATCGATGAGTCTAAGTTTATTTCCTCGTTAAAACTTCGACAGGGAAACCCATAAGGACAAAACATGAACTAAAGAAAAAGAGTAAAATGTTAAGCAAACTTAGAACATAGTTAGACTCGAATATGTTGCCTCATTAAAACCTTGACAAGGAAAACCCAATGGGATAAAACCTTGACGAAGGGAAAAGAGTACAACGTGACAGATGCAAGTAAAGGTGATCTGTTGCAGATGATCACTTTGTTTCGTTGAAGTTGATTAGTTTCTTCACAACTCCTAAGGCAAAAAATCCTAGTGGGAAAGACAATGGCCTTAGTTGGGAAATTACTTCCTGGTGTTTGTTGTTGTCTCATCAAAAACATTTCCGAGCAATAAAACCTGTAGTACCAGAATATCGCTACAACGCTATTCCCGCGATATTAACAACATTTCTGCGAGAATCCCAAACGTTTCTACAAGTATTAACAACACTTTGACGAGATTTTCGCAAGATTCTTCAACAACATTTGGCAAGTGTCACAAAAGAGTGATGTAACGGTTAACGATTAAAGATATATGAAGAATAAGTCTGCTTCACGATGGTTATAAAGTTGGCGATGGTGAAGACTAAAGTTATGGCGATGAGATCGCAGAGTAGATCCGAATTAAGGGGAAGTCTTAGCTGTCTTCCACTATGTATTTTCCTATATAAAGGGTTCAACTAAATCCAGAAAATGATGATGCATTTTTGAGAGCTGAGAGAATTTTGAGGAGAGAGAAACTCCAGAAAGAAAGTTGTACTTTTGAGTTTTAATATTTCTTGTAAATCTTCCTGAAAGTGAATTAATAAAAGTGTTGTTGTTCATCCACAATTATGACTTAGTTTTCATAGATTCTTGACAAGGGTGTAGTGTGGGAAATCCTGCAACTACATTTTAGCGCCCGAAACAGGGAGGATCAAACTAAAAAATCTATAATTACAACTTGAAAATTTAAAGAAATTGTTAGGATTGAAGAAATGGTTAGAAGAAGAAGAAACACATCAGAACCACCAACAACTGTGAGGAGGAGTAAAAGACTTGCAGGTGAAGGAACAAGTGAATTATAAAAATCTTTAAGAATAAGATCAAGAAGAAATAGAACAAGAAATGAAGCAGAAAATTCAATTCAACAGCCGAATCAACAAGCACAAACGCAAGATAGGGATGTGGATTATGATAGAATGAGCGTGCACACTTGGAGGTCGGATTCAATGGAAGAAGCAGAAAATATACAATTAAGGAATGGAGAAGAAGGGGAAGGAAATCAAATAATGGCTGGAGAATTAGTTCATGTGGGACGAGAAAATGGGATAGTAGATTATCTGAGGCAAAGAACACAGGAAGAAAGAAGATTAGAGGCAGAAGAGCGTGCGAATTTAACAAGGCAAAATCATGAGCTAAGGATGGAGAAATTAAGGTTACAAAGAAGGAGATCAAGGAGTACTGTTAGATCAAATTCAAGATCATTCAGAGAAGAACCAAGGCAAATTTCCACTACAAGAAATGTTGGAGAAAATACTCGAAGAGAAATGCAAAATAGAGAAGAAGAGGTAATAGGAGATCGCTATAATCCGCGTGACAATAGAAGTCGAGAGAGAAGAAACAACCAAATTGAAGAAGAAAATACGGAAGAAGGAAGAAGGATATTACATGGGCGAGAGAATCAAAGAAATCAAAGAATGATTGAAGAAGAAATCGAGAGACATTATGCTGAACAAACACATTTAGCCCGCGAGAGAGAAAGATTAAGGCGAAGTAGAAGAGCAAGAATTTTGAGAGCGATACGACAAAATAACCATGAAAATCGAGAAATAAGACGTACACAAAACCGCTATAATGATAATATTCAAGAAGAATATGATAGGATACAAAGGAGAATAGAGAGACAAGCGAAGAGAAATGAAGAAATTTAGCAGAGAAGAATCTGGGCAACTGCGATTTCAAGAGGATGATGAAAGAGAAAATCGCAGAGACAGACGAGATGATGATGAAGAAGGAGATATGCAAAATCTCGCAAGACAAGAAAGACAAGAACGCAGAAAAAGGGAAGCTGCATTAAAAAGGCCGATGGAACAAAACTCAGCTGAGAATGAGCAAATTTTGAGAGAATTAGCAGAAATGCGAGGAATGATAAGCAATAGAAGAGAAGGAGGTAGAAGGAAACTTGATGAAGCTATTGAAGAAGCTGCGAGGACTCCATTTACTCAAGAAGTACTGATTAAGAGGAATACCTCCAAAATGCAATTTACCAAAGCATTAACCCAGACATTTTTGATGGGACTACTTGTCTTTGTTCAACACGTTAAAGCTTATGTTAGATGTATTCTACAATGGGAGAATCATGATGATGTGTTATGCAAGTACTTTGCATCTAGCTTAACTGGCGAGGCGTTGAAATGGTTTGAGGGATTACCAAAAAATACTATAACTTCTTTTGATCATTTACAAGCTACATTCTTAGGAGCGTACATCAACAACAATTCATCGCGGTCGGGTATTGAAGATGTGTTTGGGCTAAAACAGAGAGTTGGCGAGAGTCTGAAGCACTTAACTATAAGATGGAAGTCAATGTGCAACGAAATGGATGGAAGAGTGGATGAAAGATATCTGATCCTATCCTTCATTAATGCAATGTTCGCGACTAATTTACTGTACATTCAAATTTTCAGAATCAAAAATACAATCACCATGACAGAATTGCGAGAACTGCAGGAAGAATACATTGCTTTGGAGGAGAAATAAAATGAGATGGAATCATACCCAATCGTGAACACCAGCTCGCTGGTGGCAAGTGGAAGTTTGCTCCCTAAAATGATAAATAATGTAGCGAGCACCTCGCAAGAACAACAAGAAAAAGTGGTCATCGATAACCAACAAAAATTAGTAGCGATGGGCAATCGAGATCAAGAAGAATATGAAAGGGGGAAGAATTATTATAATCGCGGTGGAAACAATAAGATTCAAAGACTCGATCAACCTCAAGAAACTTATGGTGGACAAAGGCAGAATAATTTTAAAGGGAAAGGTAATCAGAGGATAGTATGGGAAGAAATCAAGATGCCGCCTCTCAATACTAGCATAGAAAAAATTTGGGAAGCTATCATTTTGATGGAAAACATACCATCCCCATGGAACATAGAGAAAGAACCCCATCCAAATAGCCGAAGTCAAGAATTCTTTCCTTACCATCATTTTCATGGCCATTCAATAAATGATTGTAGGAATGTAAAGAGGATAATTTTGAGAATGATTGATCAGGGGAAACTAAATCATTTTCTAGTAGGACATCCACAATCTTAGCAATTATGACACTGAAACTCATGAGTGAATCTTTGTAAAAGGAGCGAGAAACATTTGTGATTGAAGTAGGGGCTAAAGCAAAAAACTTATTATGTAATTCTATTGTGCACTCATATAGAACTGTTGAGGATTTTCATGATAATATCCTAAGTAGAGTCTTCGCAAGAGACATGAATGGGAAATAAATAATGAATATAGCGAGAGCTTCACCATTGGAAGAATGGCAGAAACAAACTCTTTCTTTCACTACGCAAGATGTACCTGAGATTGGCGAGCATCATGATAACCCATTGGTCGTGAGATTGGAGATTAACCCAAAACAAATGCAAGAAGAGGATGAAGAAAATGATAGTAAATTCGAAGATTCATGGGCCATCAACGAGTCTTAATAGATCGAGGAGTTGGTCGATATCTTATTCTATCATACCTTTAAAACCATGGGTGGAAAGGATGAAGATCTGATACCATCAACATACAAAATTTATGGATTTAACGGTACAGCTAACAATCCTAAAGGAGAAATAGAAATGCAAATACCGTTAAAAGGAATATCTTCAAAAATCTTATTCTGTGTGGTAGATATCGAATCACCTTACAATGCTTTAATAGGAAGACCTTGGTTACACGGGATATTGGGTGTAGCATATACTTATCATCAGTGTATCAAATTTCCTCATCCAAAAGGTGTTGGAGTTATTAAAGGAGACTGGGGAGAAATCAAGAAATGTTATGAAATCGACATGAAGTCTTGCGAAGAAAGAGCTGAAAAGAATAGCAATTGGAAGTGCAAAATCAAGAAGCGACAGAAATTTGAAAGGTTAATGATTGATGCAATAGAACGAAAAGAGGATGTGAAAGCTGATGGAGAGCGTCTCGCAGAAAAAGAGACAATAGAAAAACGTAGCAGAAAAGCAGAATCAGAAAATAGTAAGTAGAGAGGTAAAATGATGAACCTTAGAGAACTCTACGAATAATTGTTTTGGAAAATATGTAATTGAACAAAATATTCTGCTTGAAAGAATCGCAAAAACTTTACCAAAATGATCAAAGTTATGAAATCCTATCAGAGTTACAATACTCGCGAGAAGCGCGAATAAAATTTCGCGAGAGACATAAGAATGGGGACGAACCTTTATGGCGTGCACCTAGTTCGCGAATAAAATTTCGTAAGAGGCAAATGTAAGACCTAATAGTGCTTTATAAAGGGGTATCTCTTGACATGACTCAGCGATAAGGTTATCATTCTTTGGAACTGAGTCATGCAGATGTTGGGGTTAAAGAAAACCTATCCGGGAGAGAGATCTTGGATTTCCAACTATATATGGTTATACCCTGGTTGGACGACTGAGAGTCTCTTCCAAGAAGTACAAAGTATGACCAAGGCGTCGAGGTACACGGTTGAGCCAAGGGTGCCCGGGGCGTACGAAATTCTCTTGCTATCCTTGGTAAGTCTTGGCTACAATGCACTTGGCATGAAGAAAACCCCACCTAGGGTGCAGTCTTGTAACTATAAGCCATATAGGCATAAAGGACAAGAGGCTGCGAAAAAAGCTGGTTGTTGGCAAATATGGATGGGAGGAGCTAGTCTTGTATGGCCGATGTGCCCTCCTTGAAGGGGAAACCAGGGGGAAGATAAGGGCGGCACCCTCCATTAAGGATCTGATAAGTGTCTTAAGACGGCAATGTCATGGGGATTTATGATCGCAAGAACATTTAGGCCTGTCATATTGTCGCGTGACGTAAATGATGCAGAGGCAACAAGCCACGAGAGCAATGTTAAGATGAGATCAATAGGTTTTTACATGAAAATGTAAAGACGTCCTGCGGTTTCATCGCAAGACGATAATGTCACGAGGCTTTGATCTCGCGAGAGAACTTATACTAGTCATATTGTCGCAATACAATCAAGATGTAAAGATAAGACAAGATCAATGGGTCAATACATGCAAATGTAAATACGTCCTGCGATTTTGTCGCAGAAATAAAGAGCGTGGCAAAGTAAGACCTTTAATTAGGAAGGCACAATAAGACCACAAGAATACTGCGATAATACTCGCAGATGTTATGAGAATTGCGATTTCACACAATTATTATTGACGGAAATATCGCCAATATTAAGGCAAATTTTAAATTTTTATTTAATCTTTTAATCAATTTTTATATTGTAGATGAATAATAGAGGCAAGTATGGGAATGTATGAGAGCGATGAAATTATTATTCATCTATCATATAAAAATTGCATAAAACTTTGAGGACATGAGATAATTAAAAGAATAATAGTTATATTGATTGATTAACATGCATAAAAAGAGCTGCTTTCTGATTCTTACAGGTAGAAGTAAAGAGGCAAAAGAAATTTACAAATTTAGAGAAACTAACGGCAATGTTACAGGAAAAAAGAGAAGAAAGGGAAGAAATAGTTAGATCCATCGCCATCTTCTTTATCAGACTTCTCTTCATCGTTAGATTTTTCCCTTTCATCATTGTCATCGTAATCTTCTTCTTCGCCAGATTTTTCACCTTCATCATCATTATTATCATTTTCTTCCTCGTCAGAATCCTTAGCCTCACTATCAGATATGTCGAGATTTGAAATCACTTCGGGTACTTCTTTTGCAAGATTAGGATATATAGAAGAAGAAATCCCATGGTCATTGCAAACCAAATTAACAGAATCATTGTGAACAACAATGAGAGATCTATTGAAGTTAGCGGTAGTGATGCCAAATTGCTTTTTCAACTGTGAATATTTATTATTGCGAGCAGCAAGAGTATTCGCGAGTTGATCCTTCTCCTCTTCAAGCTCCTTGATTCTTTCAAGATAACCTTTCTCAGCTTCTACAAGAATATGGCAACAAGTTAGAAATTTTATAAAGAAGAATAATAAAAACAAGAAACTAGCGAGAAGAAGATTAGCTAATAACCTTCTCTGTTAGAAATCATATCTCTAATTAGAGCCGCATGTTCAACTTGAAGGCTAACATTTACACCTAAATCATTACGGCATTGTCAAGAACCTTTCAGCCAAGAAAACTCATCATCGCTATTAATGAGGAGACGAGATCGAATCTGAGTCTCCCTCGCAAGAAGATCTTCATTCTCGCGGATAAGTTTATCTCTGACCATTTGAACGTCAAGGAGAGTTTTATGAAAATCTACTAAGGTTTTAGATCCCTTTTTATGGCAAGATCCTTTCGTCAATAAGATCGCTATTCTTCTGCCTTAATTTATCTATTTCTTTCTTTCAATCAAAATAAAGGCGCCTATATTTGTCGATCAAGCCTAAATTGAATCGTGTTCAAGTTTTAAGAGATTAAACTTGGATCTAAGTTCGTCTATGGGGAGGAGTTAATCTTATCATCGAGAAATTACTTAAGGAATTATTAAGACTAGTAAGAAGAGTATGATCATCTACAGGTTCAGGGAAAGTTTGAAAGATTATAGCCTCGTCAGTAAGACCATAAACATCTGCAAGTTAAAAGTGATTGCTTGAATAAGCCGCGATAGAATAAAAGGAATTAAGAAAGATGGGAAATCAGTCATACCATAGAGTTGTTGGTTAGCTCTATCAATATTAATGATCTTTTGCTTATTAACAGAAGCTTTTGTCTCCAATTGTTTATTCTTCTTGCGAAGCTCTATATTTTCAGACTCTAGTTTTTCCTTATCCAGGAGAACTTTAGCTGTTTTCTCTTCAGCGTTGACGCATCTTTTATCTATGTCAGAAGCAACAGCAAAACAAGCTCTTCCAACCTGCGAAGAAAAGAAATAAATTAAAATCTAGCGATAGAGAAAATATGAACAAATTGAAGAGATGAAAACATACCAAGGAACCAAGAGAATTCAAGAGACTGGGAGTCATCGATCTTGAGATCCCTTGGAGAGAATAATTATCCACTAAAATAGGAGCATCGCAAACTTGAGCGAGAGCTTGGGATGTCTTTTCAATCATTTAATCCTCTTCATTAGAAGTCATGATGTGGGAGATATCACTAAAAATCCTAGATAGATGAGTCATTGAAGAATCAGAAGAAGAAGAATTTCTTATTGAAGGAAAACCGCCAACATTAAAATCCTCGTCAATATCCTTATCAAGAACAACACTGGGATTCTTTGTAATTATTTGAGGAGTTGAAGAAGAAGAAGGATGAGTTTTTAATTTCTTTAGCGGAGGATCGCCAGATTCATCATTGCGAGGGGCATAAGATCTTCCCCTAGAAGAAGTAGTAGGCTTCTCTTTTATAGATTTCCCAGATGGTTTCTTTGGAGATTTATCCTTGATTTTTGGAGGAGGCAATGGTTCTAATTCTTCGATTTCCTGCGAGAACAGATGAAGATAAGAAATAGGGGCAACAATATATTTTTAAAATTTATGAAGAAATATTTCTTACTTCATCTGTAAAAGATCTCAGAGCCAAGAGAATGTTTCCTAAGAGTTTGATAGCTGAGTTTCATTCTATCAATCTGAGAAAAATCAGAAAAGTTAGCGAGAATATAAAGAAGACAATAAATAATAACATGAAAAATTGAGAGAATATACTTTTTTAGATCTTTCATGCCAGTTGAAGACCCAGGGTTGATATTCTGCAAGACTCGCGGGAAGCTCGCGAGAACCAGATATATAAGGACCTTCAAGACTTAATGGGAAGATGAACCACTTGTCATCGCTAGAATGACGAGGACCTTGTTTAGTAGATGTATGAAAGTCAATATCCATCATAAGAGCATTGTCACCAGCGACCTTCTCTTTCTTCAAACGAACACCCCAACATGTACTATCCCTCTTCATAGGGACAATACTATAGTTTACAAAAAAGTTGTCCACAGTATAATCGCAAGAAACAATGGGGACATCTTTGAACAAAGGATTCTTTGGATCCTTGGGATAGCGAGTTCCTTTACCAGCGCCACGAGAAGCATATTCAAGTAGTAATATGATGCAATCCCCACCTAATTGGTATATTTATTGTGAGAATCTCTCGTCAGAAATTATTTGATAAAACAGCGGAAGCTCAGGATCATAAATAGGGATGGGAAGACCAGCTTCAAGTTGTCCTAGCGATACTATGATTTTCTCGCGAGAACATTGGTCATCAGTAAATAGTTTAAGGGAAAGTTATGATTTGGAATCTTGTTCTGGAATCAAAGATAAGTTAAAACCTTTAAGTCTGAGTTTCTCACGCATTCCATTGAAGTACTTCAAATTTTTAGCACCAGCAGCAACCATTTTTGAGTATGGGAATGAAATAATAAATCAAAGTTGTTATAGAAGCGCAATTCGCGGAAGAAAAGTAAAAATTTCAGAGAGAATACGGAGAGAAGAAAGAAGAAAGTAAAAGAGAAAAAGGAGAGGAATAAGAAGAGTATTTATAGAAGAAGAAATTTCTCGAAGAAGATGAAGGAAATTAATGCAAATAAGAGACGTGTGTGGTCAGATCGCGTGATTCTGAAGACGTGTCAAAAATTTATTAGAAGAAAAGATTCGTGAAAACAGCTGGCGAAGGACGAAGAAATCTAAAAAGATAAGCAATTATGGCATTTTAGATTCTCATATATTCTCTTCTTCGCAGAAAAGACATGAGAAGAGGCAAGATGTAGTACCAGAATATCGTTACAACGCTATTCCCGCGATATTAACAACAATTCTGCGAGAATCCCAAACGTTTCTACAAGTATTAACAACACTTTGACGAGATTGTCTCAAGATTCTTCAACAACATTTGGCGAGTGTCACAAAAGAGTGATGTAACGGTTAACAATTAAAGATATATGAAGAATAAGTCTTCTTCACGATGGTTATAAAGTTGGCGATGGTGAAGACTAAAGTTATGGCGATGAGATCGCAGAGTAGATCCGAATTAAGAGGAAGTCTTAGATGTCTTCCACTATGTATTTTCCTATATAAAGGGTTCAACTAAATCCAGAAAATGATGATGCATTTTTGAGAGATGAGAGAATTTTGAGGAGAGAGAAACTCCAGAAAGAAAGTTGTACTTTCGAGTTTTAATATTTCTTGTAAATCTTCCTGAAAGTGAATAATAAAAGTGTTGTTGTTCATCCACAATTATGACTTAGAGAATTTTGAGGAGAGAGAAACTCCAGAAAGAAAGTTGTACTTTCGAGTTTTAATATTTCTTGTAAATCTTCCTGAAAGTGAATTAATAAAAGTGTTGTTGTTCATCCATAATTATGACTTAGTTTTCATAGATGCTGGACAAGGGTGTAGTGTGGGAAATCCTGCAACTACAAAACCTTGTGGGAAAAAGTAACCTCGGTGAAGGAAAAGAGTTCAATACACCATTAGATGCTCCCCCTGATGTCAGACAATTTTCGTTAGTCTAATGCAGTTAGAAGGGGTTTATCACACTTTACTTTGGTGACTTGAATGTTTATAAGACAATGTTGTTGATTCTGGAAGTTACGTTGCTTAACAGAATATCGCATTTCATTTCTTTGATCCAGATATTTTCAGTAATATCAACGGCGATCTTTATGTCTTCAATGTTCAACATACTTGATATTTTTAGTGTTGTCTTGCGAAAAACATTGTCGAGTAACAAAACCATTTGGGAAAAACTATTCCCGATCGAAGGGAAAAAGATTACAACACAACTTCAATTTCGAAGTAAAATATGTCGACATCATATCCTTGGATCCTCCCCATGATTACTTTCAGAGTTGTTTCAGACATTTCCTTTAGTCATGTACTTTTCGAAACTGAATATCGGTAATAACCTAGAAAATAATCTAACATACCTCCTTCTGATTACATTCGTTGGAGAAGAGATTATTGTTCCTTCATAATCAACAACTTTTGGATTGCACTTTCATTAGCATTCCTTTTAATGTCATTATAGAGATAAAACCAATTTATGTCAATAGTTACTTTTAAGTACATGATTACATTCACTATACCATTCCAATGATGTTGCGTTGGCGCGGAGCTATATCTAGCTAACAAGTTCCCTGAGGATGTAAAATTTAATCGAGTACATTATTATACTAAGTACAACAATGCATCTATTGTACTTAGATATGGGAATTTCATCTCCTAACATATCTTCGTCATATTCCTTTAGACGAAATGGTTACTTACTTACATTTATACCTTGACTAATCATGGGAGTGCTATCAGGATGCATATCTTTGTTAAATTGCCTGACAAATTTAGATATATGCAAACCGGTGGAATAATATACCACAAACTCAGTATCTAATCGAGCTTTCCCAAAAAAACTCATCTCAAATTCGGATTTTAAATTGCTTTTAAAGTCTCTTATTACATCAAGAGTACACATCATGTCTGTAACATCAACATAAATAGCTACAATTCCAAATCAGGAACTTTCTTATGAACACGCAAGGAAAAATACTTACTTGTCTATCCCCTCCAAATCAAATAGCCACTTAGATGGGTATACCACATCCGTCTGATTGCATGAATATATAAGTGGGTGTTCTATCTAACTGTAAACGCACTCTGTGGTTTAGAGTCATTTGATTTGGGAAACAAAAGTCAATTAAGTACTTTTGTAAATATCTTCTATCTCTTGATTCTTTCATAGATACGTAACAACCACATACATATGCTGCATTTCAAGTCCTTTTGAAATTACCAAGCTAACTAAGTAGCAAAATGTTATAATGCTCATTACAACAAAGTAAACAATTCTAGGGCTTTGTGAGATACCTCGCGCCACAAGGAGAGTATTTATACCATTACGACTTCATTATTCTCACTGTGCTTTGTGACAAATAATCATGTATGTCCACAGGCTTTACACTTGGTTGGTTAGCACTACCACACCAAATACCTATATATTTGTCAAAGAATCAAATTCTACCTGGATTGTGTAGGCCAAATATGCTCTTTATTGTTGATATTCAAACAATAAGAAGCATGGTTCGATCTCATCGTGCTCAATTTCCTTTAGCAACTGTATATGAAAATAATGATCATTAATATGCTCACACGATCTTTCCATTGACTCGTGTGTATTCTCATAATCCACTTGGGATGTCATTTTTCTCTGGAATCGTTAAACTTCGGAGCGTCCTCCGGTATTGATTCATGGACATAATCAGATACAATCAAATGAGATGATTTCATTAATGATACAAATTAGGTTGTGCCTTACTCATCTACTTCCTTTCTAGGTGAGCATTGATCGAACCTAGTGGCATCTCCATATTCCTTTATGGAGCCACGGCCTTAACTACACTTCCACCAAGTGTAGTTGCAACACCTTAGTCTACGGTGTACCCCATACTGAGGATTTCTAACCTTGCAGGAATATTTGCAGATGGAATGTGTGATCTTGTCATTTTAGTGACATCATTGTACATTCTGAAAATTGATTATTCTTTGTCACTTCACATTTACATTTGTGGAGTACAAGAATCAACATGAGACATAGTGGGAACACACCACGACAATTCATGTCGTTCCCTTAGAAAATGATTTTTCTTATCTCCCCCTAACGACGGGAAGAATGTCTCATTAAAATGACAACCCACAAAACTAGCGGTAAGAGATCTCCTGCCAAAGGTTTAAAAAATGCGGATAACTGTTGGGAACTCATTTCCAACATAACTACTTAACAGTTTTGAAGACCCATCATATTACGATGTGGAGTCGTAATGGCACATATTTAGTACAACCAAAAATGCGTAAGAACACGATTGTCATGCTTAAATCCAGTTACCAACTGGTACGCAGAAAAGGTTGACTAATTTTGGGTTCTAAAAATGAACTAAGTAAAGATGCGTGTAATATTGCATATCCCCAAAGCAATAAAAGGTAGGTTGTTATGCATAACCAATTCCTTAGGAATCATCTATAACCTTTGATGATAGCCTTTGCGAGACCATTGGGTATAAGATGCTCTATATTGATCCTATTAAACATGCAATATTCATCAAGTCTTTTTGATGTAAATTCTCTAGCATTAACAAGGGTGGTTAGCCTTTGCACTTTGCATTGTGTAATATGTGCTAGGAGTTTTCAAACGCAAATTTCTTGGGAACTATAGTTAGTCCAAAATGTCAAAACATTCACCAGTTCCATCAGTCACTTTAATGGTCCGCATTCTGCATGAATATTTTTATAAAGTTCACCTTGTTTTCTTTGTAATATGGGATTTTTACCATTTGCATCTTAGGATGGTCTCGATCCTGTTTTACTGAAGACTTTGTAAAAATGAGTGATATGCTTTCTTACCTAAAAGCATAATGGGAAGGGGGTTGTGCATCTAGTAATTTAGAAAACACTTATTGAGAGATATATCGTCACTTTGCATTCTTTCAATCTTTTTCCAATTTTCGTTCACTCAAATAAAGTGATATTTGTATGAATTCTTTCAAAACAATCATCATGTCACAACCAAAGTTTCTTTATGGTTATGCTCAAAGCCTGTATGAGTCAGTTTCCAACATTTCATCGTCGGAGTCAATATGAATAATCCAAAGATTATAGTGAATTACATTGCACTAGATTGAATCATTAATTTCTCTAAAAATATATTTCATTTCAAATATATTAGAGACTATAAAAGATGAAATCAATTACATTATCATCATTTTTGATGTTCCACATGATATCCATTTGCACGGGTTATTTGGGAATTTAACAAGGTGTGATTATCTCTTGGTACATCTAGAGATTTTGCGACGTTTTTGTTCTATGTTGAAAAAAAAAAATGAACAGTGCTGCGTTCGATAAGATAGTCAATTGGCCAGGCAAAGTTCTTGTTGCCATTAAAGTTGATGTGAAATTGGTTGTAACTATGATACACATACACAATATATTGTATATACCAACACCTATGACCAGGTTCATTTCCAACTCTTTTATTTATGATGGGAGCTAGAATTACATTGTAGTGGATCCCATGTTCAATTGATACCTATACTTTGGTGTCATTACTGCTCCCTTTTCACATGTTTTATATGAGTCGGTACGTCTAACCCTCATTACCTTGGGGTTTTTTCCATTTTTATTTTTGTTACATTTAACTTAATTTGAGAAATTTCTTTATCTCAACAAGCCAAGAAAATTTCACTATACATGTCAACCACTTACTTTAGGTTGAATATATTACTAAAAATAATTCTCTTGTTGTCATACTTCAACATATACCGGTTCATTAGTATTATGGATGAAGTAGAGAAATGAAAATTTTATGACTCATATCATCTTTTGTGAGTTCTTCCACAAAAAAATTGGAACACATGTGATTTTATTTGAACGTATGTATTGAAACTATTGACAGATTAATAGTCAAGCAAGTGGATACATTCCACAGAACATTCAAAAAATTTGGGAAAATATCAAGTATCCAACAATGGTGCTCAAGTACTTCTAAGCCCCAAATAGATATATTGGAATTGAGTTGGTACAACCAATTGAACAAAAATAAACAACATTCAACTATAGCCAATATCACATTCAAGAGAACAAAATAATAATAATACCAAAATTCTTCATGATCAACAATTATAATATAAATTGACCGTTTATATGCTATGGATTTATCTTAAGAAGAAGAAAAAAACAAAGCTACGCATATTCTAAAAACAAATAAATAAGCCTAGCAAGTATTCAATGTAAAAGCCCATATTAGTGATATAGTTACACACCTTTGGGATTTGGTTCCCATGTATATAGACAGAACCGGAACAGCTTTAGCCGCGCATGTCCCAAAACCAGGCGGGAACAACAACAACAACAACAACACAGGTTAGAACAGCTAGGAATACGGTCAGAACTGGAACGGACCGGATGGACAGGCTAGGTTGGAACAGGGACCGGTCAAAGTTGAACGGGTCGGATCGGTTCGAGTTGAACGGGTCGGATCGGACAGCATAATCGTCTTTTCCAACAGAGATTTGCTTTCTCCTCCAAAGACGAACAGAGTTTTCACGGAAAATAAATAAATAAATCGTGATCATTCACCGGCGGAACCATTGAACAGTATCAACATTCAATAGATACATATATTATAAAATGTAGTCACAGATCATATACATACTATATATTATAAAATCCAAGTGATATAAGATGTAATCACGGATCAGGATCACACATATATTGGATCTATGCTAAAATCAAAAAATCAAATCATCATATATTTAATAGCCATGATAAATCTTGAAGAAATGTATCTATAGGAAGCGGACAATACAAATGAACACCTTAAATCTCTTTCACGAACAACAGATCCCCTGTCCCAAATTCCCTTTCTTCTGGGAAACCAAACAGACGGGCTCTCAATTTTCTGTTTCTGCAAGACTCTAGGGCTGCCAGACCCACCGATCAGCATCATCTCCTCCCCTCAAATACAGATGGCTAAACTCCATGATTAACCAAAAAATTTCTTGATTATTGCACAACATTAACGAACTGATATGAACACAAAATTCTGATGACAACCCCCTCTAATCTTTTGATCGCAAAGTAAGAGGAAAAAAACAAAAATCATTGATTCAAATTTAGCTTCACGGTAGAACTCGCGCTGATGACGTGTTTGAGGAAAAACAGAAAGAAAACCAAAGGACAAGAGATTCTATTGATGAGGGCAATAATCGTATTACATAGCATAATATGCTTTATATACAAGTAATAAGGGAACCTAGATACTATATTGGGCCGCACATACATGGGCTGCAAACACTACAAAAAAAAAAAAAAAAAAATTGTACTACCACGTCAACAAAAAGGAAACATATCCTTTTTTACTCGGGAACTGGTTCAGTCACAGTAAACCCAACCACATTTACTTTACTCTCTCCAGATTTCTCAGTTCTTCTTCAAAACCCAACATTTTCATCTTCTTCTTCATTCGTTAATGGCGACTCTCAATCATCTCCCAACAGATATTGTTCTAGACATACTGACTCGTTTACCAACACAATCAATACTGGATTGCAAATTGGTTTGCAAACTTGGGAGATATCTGGTTTCTCATCATCCATCATTCTATCAAATGCATGATTCTGCTGGTAAGTTGAGTTTTGTTGCTAGATATTCGAATCAACAACTTCACTATTTTGAGTATAATGATGATGAGACACCTATTGATTGTATTACAAGGTTCAATTTCACCCCTCCATTTACATCATCTGCATATACGATTCTCGGGTCGTTTAATGGTTTAGTCTGTCTATACGAGTACACGGATAATACTACTTGTGTTTGTAATCCTGTGACTAGAGAATATGTGATGCTTCCAAAACTTAAGAGACATTATGACGATAGGACTTACTCTAGCGGATTTGGTTACGATTCTTTAACTGATAAGTTTAAAATTGTTGAATTGTATAAGGTAAGGAGAGAACATAATGTTATAGAGGGTATGGTATACACTCTTGGCAGTGGGGAAGGGTGGAAATATGCTGGGAAGTTGGAATTTATGTTTCCATCCTGTGTTAAACCCGGTGTGTATGCAAACGGAGCTCTTCACTGGATTGATTATTTAAGAGGAATGATTTTGGTTTTTGATTTGTCTGAGGAAAAGTTTCGTAAAAATCTTCCACTGCCTCCTTCGCTACAAGATTATATGTCGCATGATTATCATTATATTATAGGGGAGTTGGGCGGGGTTTTATATTGTGCTATCTACCTTCCTGGAGGCACATGTTCTGATATATGGTTGCTAAAAGAGAAGAATGATAATCTTGATATGCAAGAGCAGGTGGAACACGAGCCATATTGCTGGAGGAAAGAGTTTAGTCTTCCCGGAATGGAACCATTAGCTTTTACCAAGAGCGGTGCTGTTTTATGTTTAGATGATACCTCACTCGGTGTTTTCGATGCAACAGCTTCAACCTCGAAAAAGCTCCTGGAATTGATTTCATATAAACATATATTCTCTCACAAGAACACCTTAGTTTCGTTGAAACAATTAGGAGAAGTAATGAAGCCGGAGACAGAAAGCCGTGATTTCATATTTTCATTTTGACAGCATAGCAGCTAACAAGATGAGATCCCTGGATATACTTATTTACTGGTAATCTCTGCTAATCTTCTGAAATAATATCTATGTCATTATGTATGTTTATATGGGTTTCAACTTGAGATTGCATAAACTGCTTCACTTTATGTTAGTGTGTGTTATAAAAGCCTACTGATATTCTATGTCACCAATGTCAATCAATATTTCAAATCCAAGAGAATTTTATTATAATCATCAGCACCCCAGCATTATGAGGGAGTCTATTTTGTTCTTACTTTGCAATCCAAATTGGGACCTCCCTATGTTATGTTAAGGTACAATCACTTGCACAGCACAGAACTAGAAGCTTGAATAGGAAAACAACACTAAAGTTTGTCATTTTTCGTCAGTCTATTTGGTAAGAACAACAGAGTCGAATAGGCAGAGTTCCGTGATAGTGATTTAAGTTTTGATTCTGTTGTTAACTTCATCCATGCTACCTTTTTTGTCTTTAAACAATGCTACTTTTCCATCTACATTGGAAAGCTCAATTTTGGCTAGGTACCTTAGACAGTACTACTACCAAGATGCAGGATAATGATTCTGTCGGCATTGACATTTTGCCATCTTCTTACTAATGGATTGATTTTCTTAGACTTGTAGCTATCTGCACGTTTCATGCATGCACCCACAGTTTCATCAATTTTCGTATTGCTTAATCCTGGGTCAGTTGTATTCCATTTTGCATCATTTGTTAACTCAAGAGTTGCTGGTAATTTTACTGAGTCTGGCAACAATGGCATCGATATGTATCACTTTGTTTTCATCTTACGAAGGAGAATGTCATTAGTGTTGCTTTCTAACCCAAACCATAGAGTTGATGTTGTTAGATCAAATTTAGTACCTTCAAGAGGGGTTCTGTAATCATGTTATAGAGATTTGAATGTTGTTTTCTTTTGGTGTACTTTTTTTCTGTTTTATTGTAGTTGGGGGATGGGTTTAGTACTAAGCCATGAACTAGGTAGGGTTCAGTGCGCTTGCTACTTAAGATTCACGTTTCAGCTGTCTTTAAATACAACCAAGCTAATTGTTTGTCTTGAAATAATGCTACGTTTCCATATCCATGGTAAGCTCATTTCAGGCTAGGTATTAAGAATGCAGTATCTGTTGGCCGCAAAGCTTTTATCATCTTCTTATGGATGGATGAGTTTGCTTATAATTGTAGTTATCCTCAAATTCCATGCCTACTTTTGCACTTGTATAAGGTTTCCGTATTGTTTAACTCTGAGGTTAAGTTGGATCTTAAGTTGCGTCATTCTTAACACTAGCGTTGCTGGGATGCCAGCAATGGCATCATTATGTATTTTTCCTTTGTTTTCACCTTAAGAGGGCATGAGATCAGTAACTCAAATATGAAGCTGGTAATTTAGACATTAACTTGATCTGCCAACAGTGGCTAACCTGTAGGCTGTAACTGACACTAGGTCTGTTGCATTTGTTTATTGTGAAAGTACCTGCTTATATGAGTTAACTAGTTCCTGTGTAAATCTATGAAAATATGTAAGGTGCTTGGCTCACTATCGAAACTATCTTTCGCGTATATGGATGTTAATGTTGCAGGCATGGATCTTATTTTACAAAATTGTGCAGGAGAGTGTCATGCAAATCTGGAAATCTAGCAGGCAGAAGCTCTAATATATTTTGATTACTTCATGTGCATCTATCTCATGTTTATCATAGAGGGGATAACAGTGGGCTGCAGAAGCTATGACTTCTAATTTTGGCACTGTCAAACGGAGTTGGATGTAACACTTGAGTTAATTTTGTTTTGGGTCTTCAATGATTGTATGTAGAACTGTTGATTACTGCACATTGCTAAGCAGTGGTTTATACAGGTATAGTCTAGTTTGATTTGTTTCGTACCAGTGATCGACATGTCATTTTGGGCTATTGGTAGCATATGCGTATCTCATCAATGTTTATGGCCCTTGGAAGTTTACCTCTCGGGTTCCTTGGTTTCAGCAATGTTCAGATGTCTGTACATTTTATTTTGTTTTATTCCACTTTGATACTTAAAAGGTACACGCTTGCCTCCCAGCAAACCTACTCTACTGGGCCTGTCCCTGTACAAGTCCGATTCAAAGTCCAGTTTATTTCGGAGGGCTGTTTTTGGGCATACCAAAAAATTATCGGGCATACATTTTGTCTAGGAATTTAGCAAACTTAGGCAAAAAAAAAGTTGTGAGCCGAACCTTGAGTATGCCCGATAATTTTTTGGTATGCCCAAAAACATATCTCTTATTTTGGAACCATCTTTTGGGGACTACCCAGTGATACAAGTGTCCACCCTACAATGATAAGGGGTGTCCTAAAATGTGGAAATGACTAACCTACCCTTAACCTATATATATATTACCACCTCCTCTCATCACCAACTATATATAACCACCTCCTCCCATCACCCCCGCCGGTCACCACCACCGACCACCTTGAACCACCACCACAGACGCCTCTATATATATAACTTAATTTAAATCATTAACAAAACAAAATCAAAATCAAAATTATAACAAACCCATTACTTGTCATTCTTTTTTGGTTGCAAAAATGAGAAGTAATCATTAGAATGAGTTGAAAATGTAAGTTGCAGAGATAAGTTCGGCTAGGAATTATGCGAAAAACTTTGTCGAACTAGCCGAACTCAACTTTTAATGGAGGTTTTTCTTTCAGAGAAAAATTCGGTTACGTCACAATTTTTTTTTTTTCGAACCGAACTTTAGTTGAGTAACAAAATATGAGGGGAAAATGTAATTGAGGGGAAAATGTCATTGTAAGTTGAGTAACGTCGGACCATATGATAGAGAGCCAACTAAGAAAACTGGACCATGTGAAAAACTCTCAACTTGCCAAGGTCTACAAGGTTTGATCAAACATTTTACCATGTGTGAGAAGAGAATGAACGGTGGATGTTGTAGGTGCAAGAGGATGGGGCAACTTCATGCTTCTATTTGTGAGCAAGATGATCATCGTTGCATCCCTTCATGCTTGTCAGGAGTTTTTTAGAAGTCCCCAACCGAACTTTAGTTCGGTTACCTCTCATTTTACCAACGTGGACCATCGTTGCAATGTCACTGGACAAATAGATGCAATGTCAGTGTACCTTCAGTGGACCTTTAGAAAGGTTAAATTTTATTAAAAAGAAAAATATAAGTTACAGATGAGAAGCACACCAGGTGTTCAAAAACTAAAGTTCGGTTACATAGAAATTTTTTTTTTCCAAACCGAACTTTAGTTCGGTTAGGTCGAAAAATTTTTTAGCTAACCGAACTTTTCTATGAAAACCTATATATTGTGTTCGGTTACGTCGCAAATTTTTGCATTTTTTTCCCAGCCGAACTTTTAGTTTGGTTACGTCGTAATTTTTTTTTCCTAACCGAACTTTTCTTTGAAAAAAAAAAACTCCATTAAAGCTGAGTTCGGCTACCTGTGTTTTTAAAAACATTAACCGAACTACACTTGCAGATGAGTTCGGTAACCTGTTCTTCAAATGTTATAGCCGAACTTTGTAAACCAAACGGAAATCAATTTGTAAATTGTTCATTTTTAGGAATGTTTTGGCCAATTCAAGCACCATTAACTAAATTTGAAGTATCCATGAGTACCAAAACATCATTCTCTTGTTCTTCCTATTTCCTTCTTCTTCTTATCTCTCAAAAAAAATGTTAAAAACAAAACAATCCAACTTATAAAACACTAATCACTAATCCCTAATCACTAATCACTAATCAGTTTTTAACTAATCATTAATCACTAACTAAGTTTATCATCAAGGGTAAAGTGGGTATTAGAAAAACATTTATAAGGGGTGACCAAATATTACTTCTAATATCCTCCACAGAAACTGATGGGTAGTCCCCAACTTTTTTTGGGTAGTCCCCAAAAGTTGGTTCTTATTTTGATTCATATATATAGGACTTAGGGATGGCCATGAGGCCGGTATGCCAATCCCATTCACTACCCCGTTCGTAAAAAGAATACACATACCCACCCCGTTATCCATATGAATTGAGGAGGGCGGGTATGAGGAATACCCGTATGGGGCGGGTTTCCTATGGGTTACCCATAACACGGTGTTAATACATAAATTTATTTATAATCAAAACTTGAATATGAATCAAGCAAAAATAATAACATAAGAATAATGCATTCTAAAATTTTAAATTAAGAAATTCATCTTAAAGTGAACAAAAAAATCTTTAAATGACTTATTAGTTTTTCTACTTTTTCCTTTCTCATTCTATCTTAGTCCATGTTAACCATTTCATTATCTGTATTATTTTCACTTTTTTAACTTTTAGAGAATATGTGTGATCACAACAAATAAGCGAAAGTGGTGAATATACAAGAACGATTAAGAATATAATAAATGAAAGAAAGCTCGACTAAGTGGAATTCGATACAAATTCTTGCATAAAAGTCTAAGACCTTATAATATGAAATCTACGGGAAGGGTATGGGGCTGGGACCTTGAATCCCGTCCCCACCCCATCTCCGTAGCTTAGATTTCGGGTATTATCCATACCCGACCCATCCCCATTTGTGCGGCTAAAACCCTACTCAAATGGAGCGGGTACCCACGGAGATGGGTTTGGGTGGGGCAAATGGCCATCCCTAATATTAGCACTATAGCAGAAGGAATTGTGAATTTCACCGATATTTCGGCCAGCTTTAACCCGGAAAATAAAAGGCTCCCTTAAAACTGAAAAGAGTGTATGTTTTGTATTCAAGGAAGTAATCCAAGCATATTTACATGTTCATATTGGATTACCGCATTTTAGGTTATGTTGTTCGATTCTTCTGTATTCCTTGTGAATAAACTCGTCCTTGTCTGGTAAGTGACCTCCAATGCAGGAACTTGGACATTTTATCTCCAATTTCGGCATGGTTTCAGAATTTTTGTTTATGCCGGTATTAGTTCCGGCATGGAACTAAAATCCAAAATCTACGTCGGAAACAATGTCATCTCTATTCTACCTAAACATTTCAATGTCGGCACGCATTGTATGAATAAAACTTACAAAAACAACATTTTACTAGAAATCTAAACATGTTCAACATAAACCAAACAACTAAATTGTGCTTAAATGTTCTTAATCTAGGTATCATAAACCAAAAGTGAACCAAACAACTAAAGAGTTCATCCAAAAACAAGTTCGATATTATTTAAAACGTAACAACCACTATCCAAATGAAGAAACACAACTAAAGAGTTCATCACTTCGTATTTTGCTTCTTGGCCACGGACACCTTCCTCGTTTCTCCGAACAAATCTTTTGCATTAGGGTCTTCCATTTATCAAGCTTTTCCTCAACTTCCTTCACTTCTTCAGGGGATAGGACCTCTCTTTTCTCATTCTTGCTACCAAACATCTCCCTCAACTTTCCAAGCCGACGTAGCTAGTTTCATACATCCAACACATAATTAGTATATATATGATAATATAAGATTATGTATACATTAAATGAATAAGCAATTAACAATACTTACTAGCAATCCAGTAGTCTTATTAAGTTGGGCTATCGTAGGTGGTGCCTCTGTAGGAGTTGGAGCAGTAGGGTTTTCCTGGGGTAGAACTTTGACGTTGTCCGGGTGCACGACAAATGAATGTGACTTTTCTAGGTAATAATACATGTACTCGGGGTGAGCTTCATCACCGTTTTCCGCAATATCCCAATTATTAATATCTACCAAATGACGTGGTTCCCTATCCCCCAATGTGCTGGTTCTGGAATTGGATCATACTATATCCTCAACTTCAGCTAAGCTGAAAAGCTTTGATAACGGTCAACTGCGTACCTTTCAAGAGATGTTGTATATGGATAAGGTAATTCCTTATATCCAAATCAAAATTTGGTGGTTCTCTCTAGCTTCCTTGTAAGGGTCGAACACAACCTCTTTGGTAGTCATCGCGTCTAAAGCCAATTTCATATTTGTGAATCGACGATTGTTACCGGGTTTCAGAATATTGTTAAACTCGTATCTCTTAGCTCTATGCTCCTAGGGTTCGGAAAGGTTTTTTATCTTCAAGAACGGGTAGTCCTTGAACAATGTTGGGAAGTGTTCATAAGCCCACACCTATACCAATATAAAATGATACATATAATAAGCAGTGAATTTTGGTTCTAAGTTCATAATAAGAGTACATGTGAACAATATATACATAAGAACATAAGTTTAAAAACTAAATTACCTGTAGTTGAGTGAAATTCCCGACAAATTGGTTTGTAACATCCTTGGAGGCCCTTCTCATCTCCGTTATCAAATGTGCCATTACCACGGTGCCCCAAGAATAGGTAAAGACATCTTCCAACGGATCCAAGTATTGAAGGTGATTTTCACTAACCATGATGCCACTAGCGTCATGGAATACCTTAGTGCCCAAGATGAATAGCAGGTATACAGCGGCTATATAACGAATTTGTGCAGGGTCCCATCCATCCTTTAAACTTCTATCCTGCATTTTTTTTTTCAAACTTTTCTTTAAGCAAATTCAGCTTGATGGTCTTTGTCCTACTATTCTTGGATACATAGAAGCTTTCCACAGAAGTTTTTTAGTCCAAACCTAACAGCTTGTTAGTCAGAGCGTGCAACTTCGACCATTCTTGGTCAGGACAATTATCTCCTTCTGCAATTGATTTTCCGATAACATTCAAGCCTAGAATGTTCTGGGAATCATCAGGGATCAAGGTCATCTCCCCAAACAGGAAGTAAATGGTATCAGTTTCACCATGATACCTTTCGACGAAGCAATTGACTGTCACAGAATCACACTTCACATAATTTTTAACCAAACCATATAGACCAGACTCCCTTACTAATGTTTGGACCTCTTCACATTCCGTAGACAAATCCCAATGAGACGCAGTTTGGTTTCAGCAAACACGCACATCCTTCTTATAATCCTATAATTAGGAGATAATACGATTAAGATATTTTACATAAATACAAAACAATACATATGCACGAGATAAAAAATTATTACATAGGTTTGATAGATAGTACGAGCCCACGTGTCCTTGTAGCCAAATAGCATTCTCGGATCATCAGCTTCACCCCAAATTCTACCACAATCCAGGTCAAGTATCATTTTACTTTCCATTTTCCTTTGCCTTGTGTCGATTTTTGACTTGGACCACCATCTTCCAATAAAACTTGGATTTTGGTTGCTAATTGACTTGGATCAACTTCATTACCTTCCTCCACACTTTCCTCTTCATCTTGCTCATTTTTCTCAATTTTTGCAGTAGGTTCATGGATTACGAGTCGAATACGATCACCACTCTCCCATTTTTTCCCTCTATTAGAGCCTGCCCCCAAACACTTGTCGCGACCTTGTTCTCTCCCTCGAGGAGGCAGAGACTGAGGAGTACCAAGATCGTTCTTTTTTCTTTTCTTAAGGACAATATCCTTACCTTTTGTTTTGTTAACTTCCTTTGCTTTAGCCCTATATCAAAAGAAACACGAAATAAATATAAGACAACTCATATTTGATGCGGACATAGATATAATGAAAAACGGCATAGAATCATCAGTACCGGCATAGATTCTAGAAATATCAACAATGTCGAGACCTAAGAATGGCATAGTAATTTAACAACAATACTATGCCGGCATTTCCGAATAACTATGGACAATGCAGGTATTCTTAGGTAATTCCCAAGCAGTTCTTGGATACCAAAAGAGCACTACCGGCATAGAGGTAGGAATTCAAATTTATTCTGTAACCCAATACCGGCATTGTATGCAACCTCAAATCACTGTCGGTACTGATAGGAAATTCCTAGGGTTCTCCTGTATATTAAAAGTGTAGTGCCGGCATAATTGAATAAATTAAATATAATGTCGTGACACCGTACCAGCATAGTATTCAACCTAAAATCAATGACGCTACAAAACATTCAGTTTCAGGTGATTCTGTAACTTTATACCGACATAGTATTCATACTAAAATCAATGCCGTAACTATGTACCGACATTTCCTTCAACCTAAATTCTATGCAGTAATTGAGTACGAGCATTGTATTCATACAGATTTCATTGTCGGAACTCGCTGAAACTCAACTTTTTGAGTTAGGGTTCGCGATACTAACCTAAACGCACTACTGTAAATTGATTCAAACACTTATAAACTAGTTCAAAATCACTTACCTTCTCACAGAAGCCATGTTTACTAGAGGTTAATTGTCCGAGTTTTCCTCTTCTTCTTCTTCTTCTTGAGCAATCTGATTGATCCTTTCTTGTTGTTTTTGTTAAAAAATCAATATAGACTTCGATTGGGTATTTGATTCCTTTCGTGGAGGCATGGTTATAGATAGATTGGGGTAATCGATGAAGAAGATGAAGATTTTTTTTCTCTTTTTCAAAACCCTAACCAACGACTGTGCCGGCACAAGCGAAGGAAATGGGGATAAATGATTTGGTTTTGGTTTTAAGTTTTTATATTTTTATTTTGAGGGAAGGGTAATATAGTCTTTTTATAATATTTTTAATTAACCAAAAGGTATTTTAGTATTTTCCCTCAAAAATCACCCCTTAGCAGACACTATTGATTGGGGAAAGTAATTTATATCCCCAATTAGTTTAAATATCCCCAATCGTGGGTTCTTACTAAATGTCAATTATTGGGCCGACCGACCGGAGGGCCCGAAGGACTCGTAGGGAGGGAGTCCCTTTTATGACCACTTTTTTATCAGTTGAAACCTAATGAAATTGAAAAAAAGATTTTGATTCCACCGTTCAACCGACGCAAAGGAAAAGACCAGAAAACCCTCATATTTAAAAACCACTTCCATTATTATCCTCACCTCTCTATATCCTCACCGCTGCCACTTTTGTTCACTGACACGATCTCTAATGCCAGCGCCTGATTTCTTCGCCTACCACCACCATCACCATCAATGTCACAACCTCCACCACAACCAGAACCAGAACCACCACCTCCGCCACCTCCACAATCAGAAACACCACTCTGCCGCCGCCACAACCATCTCTAACCAACACCTCTGTCATTTTTTTCCAAGTCACCACCGCTACTTTCCTTCAATTTCACTTCCACTTACAGAACCCCAACATCACTGCCTTGACCAACGGCACCACCAGCAGCAGACCACAACTGTTACAACCGCCGCCGCCAACAACATCACTTCCCCCGCTTACACGCCTTCTTCTTCTACCGTAACCAGCAACATCGTCATCACCATTACAGACCTTTTATATTCTTTACCGCTGCCACCACAATCATTACAAATCTCAATTTCTTTAACCCAACCAGAATTAAGTTCTTAAGAATCCAATTTAAATCAATTGATACCAATCTTTCTCAATCGTACAACTTTTTTAAATTGAATTGCACCACCTGCACTGGCAGAACCTCTACCGTCAGCTCCCTGGAACTATTAGCAGTACCGGAACCACCACCACCAGCAGCACCGGCAGAAAATGAAATCCTAATCAAATAGCTCTTCTGTTTCAACTATTGAGACAGAAATAAGTATACAGAGACGGCGTTCGCCATCAACAATTCGTTTTCCTACCACCAAATTCACATCTGAATCCAATATCATCACTAAGGTGAAATCTCTCCAAAGCATTTCTTCGAACATTTTAGAAACATTCAACTCCTATAAGAACAAGCAAAATTAGCAAATCATAAACGATTAGAATAAAATTACGGGTACCCATCTATCCACAAATTAAAACGGGTAATATTTTCTATATACTCCATCTTAACCATCGTCAAGATCATATTTTTCTTCCGTCTTGAAATTCATCGTTAACACCATCTTAACCATCTGATTGTCATCGGTGATATTAGTGTTTCAAGATCCGCCTTTCGGAGGGTAAGTATATTAGCAAGTGACCCATGTAGTTGCAGTCCAAAGATGGATCATGAAGAGAAGTAAACTTGCGGCGCCATTAACGATTGAAAATTCAATTTGTTTACCGGGATGCAGTCCAAGGATGAACGTCAAGTAAGAACGACATTGTAACACGTGTATAGCTGGTCTGCTAGATAGTCAGGATTGCAACATGTGTATTATACTTCATCAAGGCTTGGCTTCAGTTAGACGTGTTATGAGTGAGAGGGTCCGTCCAATGGTGCAGTCAAATTACCCTAATTAATAAAAGAATTTGATATTACGATACAATATTAGATTTTAAAAAACAGTCAAATGACCTTTTGTAAACAATACCATTGTAGAGTTATTTCGTTTTTCTTCGATCGGCCCTCTCCACCGTGGCTAGGGCTGCCAACGGGTCCCATCGGGTCCGGGTAGTGTACTACCCGGAACCGGAACCAGTTATTGGAGCCGGTTCCGGGTCCTAACGGTTCCGGGTCCGGTTCTCAATTCTATGGACCCGGAACCGGACCCTATAAATATGACGGGTAATTATCGGTTCCGGGTATTTATCGGTTCTCTTGAATGTTTTTATAAACTCTAAAAAAATATTTTATGCATAATGTCAATAACTAATGAGTTCAACTATTCCATCCCTAATACATATGTAAAGTTAAGTTGCCGTAATATAAACCACAAAAGATTGGCAGACTTGAACTTTTATAGTGTTTCCAAAAAAAAAAGACAACATAACAGAAAATTGGCAGATTTACAAATCTAGACTGTTGCCAAAAGAAAGAACTGCCTGTACGACTCCACGGGTCTGCTTTACAAGTATTAACAAAAAAGACGATTGCAGCTTGCTATTCTTTGGCCATGTCAAAAAGAAACTTCATTTGTATCAGCATACACCGTGTCCTACAAGACATGCAAATGAAAATTTTCATATGAAGATAAGTAATCATTCACAAGTACGTGCAACAAGACATAGAAATAAAAGATTAGTCAAGGCATAACAAAGATTCAAAAAGTTATGAAGTAGTAATAAACTTTACTTTGCAATCATAAACTTAGTCAGACAATATTTGATGCTGCTCAGTATTGCCATCATCATTAGTTCCATCGACTTCGTCTTCTGGTAGCTGACAAATCGCATCTAAAATGGTCTTAAGGGCGTGATTATCTGAACCAAGCCCTTCATCTAACATAAAAAAATGATTAGTCACCACATGCAATACAAAAAGTGATCAATATACGAACAGATATATAATGGTTAATACACAAACAATTTGAACATATAACTTACTCTCAAACGCACTCCTTATCCAATCCTGTCCGCATATCAAAGCTTCAATTGTCTCTGGATGCATTGAAGAACGAAATTTATCTACGACTCTACCACTGGTGTTGAACACAGATTCAGAAGCCACGGAGGATGCAGGAATTAATAAGATATCACGCGCCATCAATGCAACAATTGGATACCTTCGTTCATAAACTTTCCACCATCCCAAAACATCAAAACTGCCATCACTCATATTAGTCATACCACTTCCTTGGCTTATAGGGAGAGCATCATCCTTTAAGTATTGCTCTAGATCTGTGAGAACAACTGCATTTTGTGAACTTTCTTCGAGATATGCTGTGAAACTATTTCTCTTAGCAGCAAAAGAACTTTGAGAAGAAAAAGAAATACCACTACTAACAGCTAAAACAGACTTATTAATATTAACATCACTTGTGGGAATGCTTCCTGAATATACATGATTTGAAGAAGCATAGTGAGTTGCATATTCATCATACAATCTTTTCAATTGTTCCTTAATTTTTAACTCCTCAATTTCACTTTTATCTGCATAAAGTTTTGGGAAGTAGTAACTTACTGATTTCATCTTGAATCGAGGATCCAAAATAGAAGCTATCGCAAAAGATGGACTTGTGATCTCCCAATACTTCTCAAACCTTTCCATCATATTCAGTGCCATTTTTGAGATCAATTTATCACTAGAATTGCACCACTCATGGATTTCTATGTATAAACAGCAAGCATAATCAAAGTAACGATTAACAGTTATGTGTTTTGACCCTGAAAAGAGAACGGTGAGTTCATAGAATACCTTCAAGCAAACCGAAAGACTACTTGCATTGTTCCAATCTTCCTCCCCTGGAGCAATTTTAAGGAAATCAGGCTCAAACTTCGCATACCGATTAAACGCTTCCCTGAACAGAAGAGCTGTTTCAAGCATCATATATGTGGAATTCCACCTCGTGTCAACATCTTGAATTAACTTCTTCTTTGGAGCTTTTACTTGCACACAAACGTCTTCAAATTTCTGCTGTCTTTGTGGGGAAGCCCTTATAAATTTCACCGAGTTTCTCACTTTTTGTATTTCTTCTTTTATTTGAAGCATTCCATAATCAACAATTATAGCTATTACATGAGCAGAACACCGAACTTGGAACAAGTCCCCATCTAAGAGCAATCCATTATTTGGCTTTAGTTTGTCAATAAGTTCACTTACCACTACCTCGTTGGTTGAAGCATTATCCAACGTAATTGAACCAATCTTCCGATCTATATTCCAATCTAACAACTTATCTGACAACACCTTAGCAATGTTGGCTCCAGTATGCTTCCCATCAACAATGCTAAAGGATAATATTCTTTTTTGAACTCTCCATTGGTCATCAATATAATGGCCTGTCAAAGCCATATAACCTTTGTTCTGACTATTACAAGTCCACATATCAGTAGTAAGGCTTATGCGGCTCTGCACCTTACTAAAAGTCTCATACAAAAGCTTCTTTTCGTGATAATAAACCTTCATACAATCTGACTTAGCAGTCGTGCGCTTCACAAGTTTAAAGGTGGGTTGTAATGAAGCCAACACCTTTCTGAATAAAACATACTCCACCATGGAAAAAGGAAGTTCATGCAAAATAATCATCCTTGCGATAAGGTCACGAGTTACTTCTGGAATGAACTTGAAGTCATACGCAGTTACAACACCATCTCCTACCTCAGAAACCTTCAAGAGCATCTGGTTAATTTTCCTTTGAGTTTTTTTGAATTCAGTACAACATCTCAAATGCTTGGTCAGACTACTAGTCCCGTTTTCACTTCTCGCACCAATAACTGCAGGACAGTGATTGCATTTTCCGCTAACCACTACCCCATCTTCATATATCATCTCAAAGTCTTTCCATGCCTCTGAAGTTCTTTTACGCTGTTGTGGAACTGGTGGAGATGTATTCATAGCCATGGTACTAGAATCACCAGCTGTAATTTCTATTTCTGGTACCACAGCAGATTCAACAACTTCATTCCTCTTGCGCTTCAAAACTGGAGCTTTTGGAGGCTTAGATGAACTTGGAGGTACAGCTACTCCACTTCCTTTTCTTTTTGGCATATTGATTCTGCAAGGGAACAACAACAACGATAAGTTTCGAAAGAAAAAAGAAAGAAAAAGAGACTTTACAAATGCAACAACTTCATACAGTAAACAAGCCATGGGACAGTTGTTGTGTTCTCCACATAGTTAAAATCTTATTAGTTACCAATTTAGTAGTCATTGCTCAACTAGAGCCTAATCTTACCATAGTGGTTGATGACTACCAGCTAATTTTAACAAGCATGAGAAGAATACATAAGTAACATAACAAGAAGGACAAAAAAAACCATTGAAGCAAAAGAACAAACACATTCCAAATCCAAGCAAACCTTTCCCTTTATCACTCTATAATAAATATACTAATAACTCATCATAAGATTCATCACTCATGTGACGATTCTGAACTAGGTCCATATTAATCATCTAAATAAATTTACTTTTACCTCAAATAAGAATGGTCGGATCAAAATGACATGCATAGAAACAAATCCAGATAAAAAAATATGTAAACCAAATGATAAATTAAGCTGTAAAAGCAAAACCTGTGTTTAACTTCACTTGAGATAAAAATAATGAAGAAAAGAAAACCCATTTCAGAATTTCCCCAAAAGAAAACCCAATAATCAACTCAAGTCATCAATATATAGCAAGTATTAACACCTAAACAAGTGATTCAAAATGTAAAAACCCCATTTAAAAATGTAAATAGATAGTATGTAATTATACCTTTCAATGATTCAATTTATAACGTATCAGAGAATTGATTATTGATCATTATCCATGAGAGAATTGATTGTTGCAGAACTAGCAGTCGCCGATCGGAAGAAGAAAAAAGAGAGATCTGGCTAAAATGAAACCTGAGTTGTGAAAGAAGTATATGTATTGACCGAATCTTTCCCTTAGTTTACAAAATTAGCCTTAGAAAATCATTGCTATTACAAGACCCGTGACCTGCGGGTACCCGTCGGGTAAGACCCGTAAGGACCCGACAGTAAACGGTTCCAACCGGGTATACCCGTTAGGACCCGATAACCATTAACGGGTGCGGTTTTGGGACCCGGACCCGATAGATCCGGTTCCGGGACGGGTCCGGGTATTCGGGTACCCATTGGCATCCCTGACCGTGGCAGCTGTTGCGGTGCTTCAAGTGATGCATAATGATGACGCGTTACATAGTTGCAGGCCAAGTCAGTGTTCAGCCGTAATGGCGCATTGTGAAGCCATAATAGCGCAACGCAAGCCATAATAGCGGTATACTGTATAGACTATCAAGTGTCAAGAATGGCATAACCCTACAAGGGCAATGAAGCGCAAGAGTGGCGCTACATTGTAAATACATTTGGCTAAGGAATGAAGATTATTGGCCGACACAATAAGGCTTCATTAAGGAAAGGCAAGACATGGCCAAAGTTGACAGATGCAACATGCGATGTTGGCATCGATGCATATCCATGGAATTGAGTTGGCCCAAACTCAAGGATGATGCAAGAAGAGTAGAATAGACTAAGAGTTAGTCTATACATTAGTTCAAGGAAGGGCCAAAGTCTGAACAGTGCAAACAAGTTGGTAATGCAAGAGTTGCATTGCTATTGTCAAGCTAATTGGCAAAGTGAAGCATATATGACGCACAAGTAACTAGAGTGAGCTTAAGGAGTTGGCCTCGATGATGGAAGCTTAAGAATTGTCCATGCATGAGTTTAGAGTAATAAGCATGTAGGGCCAAGAGAGCTGAACGTTGGATCAAGGCAGAATCCAGTATGGCGCAACAAGTGGTGCAATACGTCTCAAGTGACGGTTACGAGTTGGTTACGAGCTTCACAAGCATGCCAATGATGTGAGACGAAGTAGAACGGTTATAAAAGAAGTTATAATCATGTGGGAGTGTTTCTAACCACCTAGAATAGATGTGGCATATGTTGGCTTGACAACACAAAAGGTGACGGTTGAAAAGCAAGCTGGCGGTTATAGAAACTACCTGATGGGACACATGGCTGTTCCATGCGTGTGCAAGTGTTGTGCATGGTTTTTGCCATTGTAACCACTGTATAAATAGTCCTAAGGAGTAGGAAAATCAGTAGGCTATATAGGAGAGAGTTAGTCTCATGTTTGGGAGAGTTAGGCATTCACCAAGAGGGTGAATGGCCTGTTTTTGGTCCATGTGATGGACGAGTTTTGTAATCTTCCTTTGATACAATAAAATGGGTTAATTGTGTCATATGTTTGTGTTCATTATGTTGCTGGTTTGTGTGAGAATTGTTGAAGTGCATGGCAGAACCTCTTATGCTTATGGGGGCATGAAGAGTTAGAGAGAAAGAAGAAAAGACTTCCGTTGTGCATTGCCTTATGAGTGAAGGTAGATGCATACTTTGATGCAAGTGTGCAAGGCTGAGTACTTGTGGGTGAAGTTGATTCACTGAACCACATAGTATTGCCGGTCATGTCCCATGAAAATTTTAGGCGATTAAATGGGCATGTGACAATCTGGTATCAGAGCTGTGTTAGGGGACACAGTTGCTGATTTTTCTCTCTTTTTACTCAAGTTGGTGTCATTTGTTTGTCGAATTCAGTTGTGAATTGTTTGGGTTTCGCTAGTATGGAGACTATAAGAAGTTGGTCTTGTGTGGAAAGATCAATTGGAATGAACTTGAAGCTTGAAGTAGCAGCATGCCATGAAAGTTTATGACAAAGGTGTCAAAATTCCATCCCAAAGTGTTAGACGAATGAGCAAGAATCATTGAAAACTGGGTTTTCAAGTGATGGCATGACAAAACTAAGGAGTATGCTGACTTCTATGGTGCAAGTCAGGTGTTTAAAGTCCATGTTTCTCACAAGTATGCAAAGATTAGGCATTTGGAATGCATATCTTTGTGGTGTTATCAGTAGCGAGTACATTACGTGTTGTAATGGGAATTTTAGAGGAAATTCTCGAATACAAAGAAGTTGATGGCCTTTGCAGGGTCAAAGAAGATAAAAAACATGTCTATGTGATAGATTGAAGATGTTTTTATCGTAGCCAGTTGGATGGAAGATTAAAGTTATCTCTCTTGAATGCATGTACCTTGGTGGTAATGCAAAGTCTTATTGTGAATCAGCATTTTTGTGGCAATTGTGATGCCATAAAGGAAGAATTGGATGGCCAATTCTTATCTAGCATAAAGC
This sequence comes from Papaver bracteatum, assembly GCA_023529315.1. Taxonomy (NCBI): domain Eukaryota; kingdom Viridiplantae; phylum Streptophyta; class Magnoliopsida; order Ranunculales; family Papaveraceae; genus Papaver; species Papaver bracteatum. Next base: position 38,620 of record JAJJWX010003624.1, read on the forward strand.
TAATTGAAAGGCTGAAGAAATAAGCGCAAATTAGGGGAAAACCGATACACCAGGGTCTTGCGTTTGCAAAGAGTTCTTCGTTGATGCTAGATGAGCACAAGGAGTATGCTTGCACCTGGTTTATTAGTGGGATCAATATGCTTGGACAAGGGTGTCCAAAGACCTGCAATTGATCATAACCACAAGCGGATATTCTTGTCGACTGCAAATCAACAATTGTTTCTACTCAAGTTGATTTTGGCGGAGGGGAAAGACAAGAGTTGCCAGATGTGCATGGGCAGTAAAAATGAGTTCCAAGTTTGAAGAAGAATGCGGCATTCTTGATTCATGGAACGTAGGCAGTGGCGCCTCATTTGCAAGGATTGTGCCTTGTTAACATTGTCCAAGATAATTATCCGCGGAAGTCATTGAGTAATATGACTTTGCTGAGCTCTATGGTGAAGCTCAGAATCACCAAGTTAAGTCCGTTCCAGTTGTGCAAAGGTGCACAAGTTTGTGTCAATATTTGGGTGTTACTTGGCATAGCATGTATGCAACAGTAGCATGCGCCAAATGGGATTTGGGCATGGCCATAATGCATAATGCGTTTGGAGATGCAAGTTAGGCCAAATTATGGATGCGGGAAGGAGAAGGACAAAGTAGTGGTGATGCGTAAAGATGTCATGTGGCCATTGTTGAAGAAATCTTCATGAAAGCTAAAGCAAAATGATAGCATCAGTCTAAAAGGAGTATTCGACTAATTGTCAATTATAGTGTGCTTCGTTATGGGAGTTGCATACGAACGTTGATAGTTGGAAGAGTGCATGTGGCAAAGTCAACTGCTACATTGGGGGCAGTAGGTGCTGTCTCGCTTCCTTTATTACTTAAAAGCGAAGTTGAAGTTAGTATTGCAAGGCTTGTTAGGTCTTACAAGTTGCAATCAGTTGGCGCAAGTATTTTCTCAAGTTTGAGTATACTTTCAGTTTGGGTCGAGTGGACCTTGGTGTTGGAATGAAGTCTCTCTGTGTAAGATAGTAGTGAATGAGGGTATTTGAAGTGAAAGATCTTGCCTCTTTCGTTCAAAGTAAATCTAGTTCACGTGGAAGATGCTACACAGTATATTAAGCCAAAATATACAATAGAAGACGCTGAAAGTGAAAGAAGCAAATAGAGGAGTTGGTGGCATAGTCGAGTTTGTTGTTGAGAGTTATTTGGAAGTGCAAAGGCATTTGGCAGCGAATGCATGGAGTAACGCAGCAAGAATGAAGATGTAAGTCCATCAAGTAAATGAGTTAAGATTGACTCATAGTTAGGAAGAACATGATGTTGTTTTTCCGCTATATTAAAGCGTAGCAGTTTGAAAGAGAAAGTGATGCTAAAAGTGCTGGTTTCAAAGGCGCGTGAAGAGGATGCCTGGTCTCTGAGAAGGTGGTCTAATGTTAGGGGTATCCTAAGTAATGACTATATCAAAGTCATGCATTTCAATCAAGGTGTAGCGACAATGCAAGCAAAGAACTACAAGGTGCTGGTTCTTTGGCATACAAATAGTGCAAAGCTATGAGGCATAATTTACAACATGATTTGGAGGCAAAATCTAGTGTAAGTTTTGTTGCATTGCTGAAGACAGCAAAGGCTATGGAGTGTAATGCATACCAGAGTGGTATGGAATCATAGCATGCATACCTCAAGGCATGGCATAATTTGGCGTAGGCGCATATGATTGAAGAATTGAGGCCAAGTCTTGTATAAGTCCTATTAAGTTGCGTGGTGCAAATAAAGTCGGAGAATGAAGGCGTAAGACTATGGTAATGATCATTTTGATCAGTTGGAGGAATCATTGCTTGTGTACACTTAGGCACAAATGATTCAAGTGAAATTCAAGTCTAATTCAGGGAGTTGGCAAGAGGAATTTCCAAGTTGCATTTGGGTGTTGATATGCGATTGTAGTGGGAGTTAGAACGTCTGATCAACGTGACAACAATAACACAAGTCAGTAGGATCAATGGAAAGGCAGTAATCTAAGTGATGGCATTTAGTACGAGGCATAAAAGTTTTGGCAAAGTTAAAGGCCAAATAAAGTGCCGATTTCTAAGAAGGGCTTAGAAGTGTACAAGGCCAGAGAACAAGTATAACGAGTATACTTTGTTGCGTTCAACGAGGGCGTTGAACGGATTAGGTGGGGGAGGTCTGTTGCGGTGCTGCAAGTGATGCATAATGATGACGCGTTACAGAGTTGCAGGCCAAGTCAGTGTTTATCCGTAATGGCGCATTGCGAAGCCATAATAGCGCAACGCAAGCCATAATAGCGGTATACTGTATGGACTGTCAAGTGTCAAGAATGGCATAACCCTGCAGGGCCAATGAAGCGCAAGAGTGGCGCTGCATTGTAAATACATTTGGCTAAGGAATGAAGCTTATTGGCCGACAAAATAAGGCTTCATTAAGGAAAGGCAAGACATGGCCAAAGTTGACAGATGCAACATGCGATGTTGGCATCGATGCATATCCATGGAATTGAGTTGGCCCAAACTCAAGGATGATGCAAGAAGAGTAGAATAGACTAAAAGTTAGTCTATGCATTGGTTCAAGGCAGGGCCAAAGTCTTAACAGTGCAAACAAGTTGGTAATGCAAGAGTTGCATTTCTATTGTCAAGCTAATTGGCGAAGTGAAGCATATATGACGCACAAGTAACTAGAGTGAGCTTAAGGAGTTGGCCTCGATGATGGAAGCTTAAGAATTGTCCATGCATGAGTTTAGAGTAATAAGCATGTAGGGCCAAGAGAGTTGAACTTTGTATCAAGGAATAATCCAGTATGGCGCAACAAGTGGTGCAATACGGATCAAGTGACGGTTACGAGTTGGTTACGAGCTTCACAAGCATGCCAATGATGTGAGACGAAGTAGAACGGTTATAAAAGAAGTTATAACCATGTGGGAGTGTTTCTAACCACCTAGAACAGATGTGGCATCTGTTGGCTTGACAACACAAAAGGTGACGGTTGAAAAGGAAGCTGACGGTTATTGAAACTACCTGATGGGACACATGGCTGTTCCATGCGTGTGCAAGTGTTGTGCATGGTTTTGGCCATTGTAACCACTGTATAAATAGTCCTAAGGAGTAGGAAAATCAGTAGGCTACATAGGAGAGAGTTAGTCTCATGTTTGGGAGAGTTACGCATTCACCAAGAGGGTGAATGGCCTGTTTTTGGTCCATGTGATGGACGAGTTTTGTAATCTTCCTTTAATACAATAAAATGGGTTAATTGTGTCATATGTTTGTGTTCATTATGTTGATGGTTTGTGTGAGAATTGTTGAAGTGCATGGCAGAACCTCTTATGCTTATGGGGCATGAAGAGTTAGAGAGAAAGAAGAAAAGACTTCCGTTGTGCATTGCCTTATGAGTGAAGGTAGATGCATACTTTGATGCAAGTGTGCAA